>AYEL01065322.1:0-76470 GCA_000484575.1 Olivierus martensii | reverse complement strand
GACGATGCTATTAATCACTTCCGAAAAATCCTGAAGGAGAGAGAAAGCAATCGATATTGGGCAGATTCTTTATCGGAAAATAAATATAATAGATGAAAATGCAAGACTATGTATGTATGTATTATTGTTATTACATATAAATAAACATAGTAAGAAATTATATATTTTTTATTTATGTTTTTTTGGGTCCCCGGAACAAATTAATCAAATTCCCATTAAAACCTATGGTAAATCGATGATCGGTAAACGAACAATTCGGATAAAGAACATTTTCTTGGAACGGATTATGTACGTTAACCGATCACCCACTGTATAGCATAGCATATCATGATTAACTAAAAAGTATCATGATATATACATACACTTTAGATACAAAAATAATTACCACAGTAAAGCATATTCCCATTTATAGGTATAGTTTTTATTTATATTATTTAAGAGTCTTAAATTATATTAAATTATTGTTCATTTGTACACATTTTGCATATATTTTGCACAACTGTACATCAACTGTGCACATTTTGTACAAGTGTACATCTATTGAGCATATTTTATCAAATATTTGCTCTTTGCATATATTTTGTATAAGTATATACCTATGGCATACATTTAGCACAAGTATGCATTTGTATTTCTATTAAGCATATTTTGTTAATTTGTATGCACTTTTCATATATTTTGTACAGTTGTATACCTGTAACATAAATTTTGTACAATTATACACTTTTTGCAACGTTTTGTACAATTGTACATCTTTTTTTTGTACATTTTGTACAAATATACACTTATTGCGAACATTTTGTACAAGTGTACACCTGTTGTGTAATTTTATACAACTGTACATTTGTGTATCTATTGAGCATATTTTATGTTCAATAGATACACAAATATTTTAAGATTTATGCATTTTTTTATACAAACATATTTTGTTAAATTACATACATATTTTGTTAAAACATACATATTTTATTAAATTATAGGCATTTCATATACATTTTCTTCAACTGTATATATGTTATGTACATTTTGTATAAGTGTGCATCTGTACATCTGTCATATGCTAAATTGTAAGCATTTTGTACAACTGTACACTTGTTGTGCACATTATCTTCAGTTATACATATTTTATATATATATTCAACATATTATACAGATAAAATAAAATATACAATTGTACAATCTATCTTATCGTATACAGGTAGGCCTCGATTAGTGCGAATAATGGGTTCCACGAATTTCTCACACTATTTGAATTTGCAATATTCGAAGTATTAACTATATGTAAAATATGGTAATTGGTTCTTGCTCTGTGAGATTCCGGCCATTAGCTAACTTTCGAAGTATTAACTATATGTAAAATATAGTAATTGGTTCTTGCTTTGTAGAAGTATTAACTATATGTAAAATATGATAATTGGTTCTTGCTTTGTGAAATTCTGGCCATTAGCCAACCTCATTGAATAACCATAATACTAACTGTTTAAGAAATATTTATTTTCATATTTTACGTTATAACCACAATACTAACTGTTTAAAATATATTTATTTTCATATTTTACATCGTTGTTCATCATCTAAATTAATAACTATTATTTTCATATTTTACATCATTGTTCATCATCTAAATTAATAACTTATTATTTTCATATTTTACATCGTTTTCATCCATCTAAATTAATAACTTATCAGGAATTGCATCTCATACCATCATCAAAAATCTAAATTAATAACTTACCAATTTATTTTCATATTTTACATCATTGTTCATCATCTAAATTAATAAGTTACCAGGTATTGCATCTCATACCATCATCAAACCAACCACCAAATCGAAACCAAAACAGCAAATTGAAAGCAGAATTGCATCTCATACCATCATCAAACCAACCACCAAATCGAAACCAAAACAGCGAATTGAAAGCAGAATTTGAGTGCCACTGGGTCGAGAATTGAGTGGATAACCGATTTGCAATTAAGCATTGTAACTTTATTGAATCAGTAAATTAGTTAGGAAGTTGAGTGCCGCCAATTCTGGGTCTAGAATTGAGCGGATAATCCAGTTTGTGGCCGCCAATTCTGGGTCGAGAATTGAGTGAATAGGCCGATTTGCAAGCTACCGCCAATTCTGGGTCGAGAATTGAGTGAATAGTCCGATTTGCAATTGGAGCATTGCAGCTTTATTGAATCAGTAAATTAGTTCCAGATAGAACTAATTAGCTAAACTTCCGATGCAATTTTTCTAGCACTATTGAGCAGACCTAACACTACTATACACTTTAAAAGAACTATTTGTTGAGTGTTTGGTCTGCTCAATAGTGCTAGAAAAATTGCATTGGAAGTTTAATGCCTGTTAGAGCAGTGAAAAGGAAAGAAAATTATCTAGTTAACTAAGTTAATGAACCAGTGAGAAATTTTTAACAAGTTTTCTATTTGTTTACTAGCAGAATATGACAACAAAAGATAACAAAAACAAATTTTTTCCACAAGTTTTATTTTAAATAAAGAAATCAGGTAATAAACAAAAGAAAATAAAGCCCATCTTTCTGGTGTTTCACCCCTTCAAAGCCAAGTGTCTGTTCTTGGACTGCTCCTTGTCTGATTTTACTAACCAAAAATTAACATTAATTTGTTAATTGACATCATAAAAGGGGATAGATCTTTGTTATTAAGACTGGTCTATGCTTACAACTCACATTAATCGAATATTTGCTCCACTAAATGAAAAACGGTATATTTTTTATAAGTCGCACTAATCGAATATCGCATTATTCGAACTTGCAGTAATTGAGGTCTTCCTGTATTACAATACTGTAGAATCCATTTATTTTATTTGCATAAATAATTAAATAATAAATAAGATAAATGATAATTATTTGAAATATCAAATAAGATAACAAATAATTAATTATTTGGTTTTTGAAATTATATAAAATAACAAATAATTAAAAAGAAATTATTTGTTGAAATAATTTAAATCAAATAATTATTTGAAAATCATTGCCAATCAAATAATATAAAAAAAATTATTTGAAAAAGTATCTAAATAATGCCTAGGTCTATTTAAGACATATAAATGAAATAAAAAGATTGAAGTTTAAAATAAATAAGGACAAAATCAAATAAAATAAAAACTTGTTATAAAATTTTTCCATGTGCTGATAAAATTTTAATGCATGCCATTGATTTGCCATTACTGACATATACTGTAGTGTGTAATATTTTAGTACCGTATAAACTGGAATATAAGCTGATCCGTGTATAAGCCGACCCCCCTGACTTCAGAGTTTAAAAATCGGTAAAAATGCATAATCCATGTATAAGCCTACCCCCTGACTTTAGCATTTAAAATTCGGCAAAAATTTGAAACCAATAAATTATGTGATTTTTGATTTTTAGTTATTGATATGTTAATGCCATTTGCCAAAATAAATATTTTATTGAAACTTTAACTATATACATATAAAATAAATTTTATAATGCAAACACCAATATATAATTTAAAAAGTAAAATTTCATGTTACCCAAAACAATCGAGCATGTTGTGCCGCCGACTCCAACCTGCATTTATATAAGTGCATCAAATAGGTGATGCCGCGACGCCTGATGTGCCAGAACTCAGAAATTCTTGACAATAATTCAGCACAGCACACCTACATAAGATTCTTGGATTATTGTCGGAATTTCTGTATTGCGATGCATCAGGCAGCGCGTCATCATCTAACTGATGCACTTATATAAATGCAGGTTAGATTCGGTGGCGCGACGCGCTAGATTGCATCAGGTAAAGTAAAAATTTACTTTATCCGATGCAGATGTTAGGGTGACGTCACTTCAGAAAATATCAAGTTAACAAATAATAATAAATTTTGATAATTTACATAAAAATATTTTCTTTTTATTATTGTTATTGAATAACTGTTTTCTTTTGTAAAAAAAATTCATATTTAAGTATCACAGTAAAAATTCCATTGGAATATGTCTACATCACACAGCTCCCAAGAGACCGTTCGAAGTTTCGTTTCCCTCTACATTGTATTTTGTCTAGTTGAGTTGAGTTACTGTATTCAAATCTTTGATCGTATTTTAAAATGAGTGGGTCATCCTAACGATGATGTCATACATCGTTAGGATGACGTGTGCAATGTGATTTCTAGACATTAAGTTTTAATGTGCAATTTTATCTTTTTTTAAATAATTATTCTTTACTATTTTTCTGATTCAAAGTCAATAAAAATTTAGAGACTAACATCTTTTTTGTAAGAGCATATTCAATATATTATCTAAAATCGCAAAATATGTTGAATTGTTAGATATTAGTTAAATTTTATAACTGACAACAGCTTAATAAGCCAAAAATTATACACCTATTGCAAACATTTTGTACAAGTGTGCACCTGTTGTATTTTTTTATAATAATTTTATTATATTTTATTGTATATAATCCTGCTAGAAGAATATTATTATTTGTAAGTTTTTGTTAAAGAGAAGGTAATTCAGCAAGAATGAATGAAAAGTATTTTTTAAATGATACTTACAAGTTAGATTTGGCAAATATTTATGAGCTTTTCAATATATCATCAAGTCAAATAAAGAGAAATATCTATAGACTTAATTTAATTGCAAACAGTTTTTTTCTCTACATAAATATTATTCTAAATTAAAATTTATTTTTATAATTAATCTGAAAGTAGATACTATTGGTAATTAAGATTATTGTGGAAACAAATTGTTTATTTTGTTGTTTTGAATTTCTGATTCCTTTTTGTTTTTTTAGAAAAGCCCGCCCTCTATAAAAGAAGCTGCACAAGAGGCGGCAGCACAGTGGGGGAAGGTTCGGAGAAACTGGAACACGGGAAGGTTAGGAGGAACTGTCAAACATGTTGAGAGGGGATGACTGAGGGAATCGTTAAAACCTATTCTTGTAACATTTTTAACTTGTATTCATTCAATAAATTCCTAAGCATGTTATCTGAGTCTGTATTCTTAACATAGTGGCGAGCCAACCAGGATACTTTTTGCTGGGAAAATGGATTTAATGAAGAAGGAACGTGCAGTGATCCATAAGCAAGTTACCGTTACATTGACAAAGCAAGACCCAGCTTTGGAGTCAGAACAGATTCAAGATGCCGCTGACTTGTATGCCCAGTTGGAAGGTAAATATACTAGATTACAAGTAAAAGATTCCAAAATAATACAATTATTGCACCTCAATGAAAACCTATCCGATACAGTGATTGAGGAAGAGATCAAGAGTTGCGAGAGATACCATGACAATGTGGCAATAGGCCTAGCCAGGAACAATTAATAATAATATGAGGAGTCCAAAAATAGAGTCATCCCAGGAACAATTAATCCGAGCCAGTTTACCAACTAGCACCGGTGCAATATGTTAACTTAATCTAGAGCCTATGAGCTACCTAAGTTGGACTTAGTTGTTTTCGGGAGAGACCCCAAGGAGTGGTTCCTCTTCTGGGATAGTTTTGTTCGCATTCATGACAACCCCTAGAGATGAAATTCCGGTATCTGCTTAAGTCAACCACCGGGAAGGCAAAGGAGATTGTTGAAGCTTTTCCTCCCACCACGGAGAACTATTTGGAAACAGTACAAAGACTTAATGATAGACTAGCCAGTGATGAGAAACTAATTGATGTCTATATCCATGAATTATTAGAGTTAATCCTAACCAGAGCAGGGAAAACTGTCATTCACCAATTTGGTCGACAAGTTAGACAGCCAATTGAAAGCCTTATCACAGTCCCGCACTGGCCCGTGTTCAAAGATTCTAGTCTCATGACGAAGATGAGGCTGGTATTTGACATGTCCGCCCAAGACCAGAATAAGATATCATTAAACCAATGTCTAGAAGGCGGACCCAATATCATAGAACTCATCCCGTCAATACTGCATAGATTTAGATGTGGACCATTTGCCATTGTAGCTGATATTTGGAAGGCTTTTCTCCAGATCAGCGTGAATTCTGGAGATACGGACTATTTGCATTTTCTGTGGTGGAAAGATCCCTCCATGAGAGAGCTGATTGTCTATCGCCATCGTCGAGTGGTGTTCAGCCTCACCTCAAGTCCCTTCTTGCTGGGAGCTACATTCAACTATCACTTGGAGAAAGTTCCCGACAGATTACGAACTACAGCTAAGAAACTACAAAATTCACTGTATGTTAACAATTGTGTCGCAAGTGTAGACACGATTGAGCATCTTAAGACTTTTCAGTCGGAAGCCACAGAGATAATGAGTCTTGGCCATTTTGACCTCAGAGGGTGGGAAACTAATATTGATGTTCATGATGACGATGGAAAGAAAAATAATACTAATGTGCTTGGTCTTCGGTGGGACAGAAGATCAGACACACTGAGATGTGTTTCATCGCCTCATCTTCTAAACGAAGGACAGAGATTCACCAGGTGCCACCTCTTATCGCTGACCCAGCGAATATTTGACCCAATCAGATTCCTGAGTCCAGTGACTCTCATTCCCAAGATGATATTACAAGAAACCTGGAGATTGGAGATTGGTTGGGACACTATTCTTCCAGATGATCTAAACTACTGATGTGAAAACTGGTTTCGGAATCTGATATTTGTTGAAGCATGCTGCATACCCAGATGATTTGGAGGGTCCATTAGAGATGAAACAACAAACCTACATGTGTTTAGGGATGCCAGTACAGGGCTCGACAAACCCAGTAGCCAAGTAGCCAATTGCTACCTGAATTTCCATTTTGGCTACCGCTTACAAACAGGTAGTAGCTATTTGGCCACCGACTAATGCAAACAGCTGATTCTGGGATTCCGATATTGTAAAGAAGGCCGTAGTTCTAATAATATTTAAAATCTATAAAATTTTATTTTTAATAAAATCATAATATATCATTTAAATTAGTGATTTGTTATTTTACAGAAATTACGTGTACAGAAAATTATATCTACTGAATAATGCTCCAAAATTTTATAAAGTGGATTTCTTAAGGTAACATTGTCTTGAATATACTGTAAATATATTTTTGTTTGATTTGTTATATAAAGTATCAATTTGTGTTCCAAATTATCAACTTTAAAGATCTCGTAGAAATTCCTTAAATTAGATATAAACAATCTGGTTCTTGTTGAAAGACTATAAAAAGACAAGTTAAAAGAGGATCAAAATATTTTACTATAAATTTTATTTAGTTGTTTTCTGTTTTTAAATAGAATCAAATAATATTTTGAGTCTGTTAGAGTTTGTCCATATGCAAATATTTCTTTATAAGGAAACATTACAGTAGATAACTAAAACGAATATTTTTGTACCAATGATGAAATTTTAAGAAACATTAAATAGCTTTTTATTTAATAATAAAGTTAATAATGCAATTACTAATTTTTATATTGAATATTGCATTCCGAAATATTTAAGGAATGTCAATTTATATCTTACATAATACTATTAAAAATGAAGTTCCACATAGGACATCAGATGCTGTTCATCATGAAAATCAGGTAGTTTAGTGATTTGTGTGACAGATTCGCGTCGCGCAGTCGTCCGTCTCAGCATGATATAAATTCACTACATAGTTTTAAAATATCTTACCTAACATAGACAATTTAAGAAAGCTTGTTTTAGTTTTTTTATTTTTTCGACAAACGAGGACTTATATAATTTAAATATATTTATACTTCTTAAAAATCGCCTTTCATTTATTCGTTTTAAACAAATCTAGATGATTTTATATCAAGGACCGGCTATTCTGCCCATAAATAATACTAAACCAGATTGTTTATCCATGATGAAGAAAAGAAATGGATGATCGGCTTCGAAAAATTGTCCATTGAACGATCCTATTCTTTCTACTATCATTGCTGTAGCCGCTGTTGCTATGCTGCCTCTTTCTTCCAATTGCACTATCACTCTATGCATCATATCAGTCATGTGAATCTGATTATGCGGTGTTATGCCTCTTAAATCTGCTAAAGTTGGCGAAAATAAGCGGTTTACACCCAAATTTCTTAAGACATTTGCAAGTGAAGGTTGCGATTCGACTGAAAATTTGGGTACTCTAACATTAACTTCCTTCTTTTTCATGGTGGATATTAGTTGTTTCATGGTAGTGGAGTTTAGTTTCTTTTGGAGATTGTTCAGTCCTTCTAATTGATCCGGAAGCACCAGGAATAAACTAATGCGATTAGATTTGAACGGAAGTTCCAAAATACTAGCATCCAAACTTGGACTGTGCCCATGTGCTAGATGCAGTTTGGCTACCATCATAGGCACACTAGCATGGAAATGGGGTGTAACATAGAAACGTGCCTTGGGTTCGGTCATGGTAGGATCGAACTTCCATAGCCATTCGGAATTGAAATATAACGCATTAACAGTCATTATCTGAGTTGTCTGAGGTGGAAGCTTGGGTAAAAAATGTAAAATCTGTCCAGATGTCTGTTCGTGTACCCAATTATTAATGATCTCTCTAGCACCGTGGGCATCGTTTTGGAAATCTACTTCCTTAACAGTGCTGTTATAATAATATTTTAAGGCCATCTGATAGAATTTGGATATTTCTAATCCTTTTTGGATATACAGTTTATTAGCAACAGCTAAAGATTCTCTTACAGAAGCATCCGACAATAATTCGTTCACTATTTGGCCGAATGCTTCGTGTATATGCGTGATATTAACGTGACAGATATGCAAGATTTGACAGATTTCTTGAGATGTATAACTTCTAGAACCAAGTTCAGTCATCAGTAATACGGAGTAAATACTGAAAGGAGAGAATACTACATTATTTTGGTAACCGTTCTTTTTAACCAGTTCATTATAAAGTTGCAAACAAAAATCTAGATTCGCTTCAACTAAATGTTTATAAGGTGATTGTGTATCTGTTATAACATCTTGGGATAATGTAAGTACAATGGCAATGGTGAATAACGCAGAGACATACATCTTCATAACCTAGTAAGAGAAAACGTAAATTTTAATCAATGAACAAAAAAAAGTGAATAAATTTGATAAATGCAGAATTAAAGAGCATAGTTCATATTCCATTTTTGCATAGGCTTGGAGTTTGATAATTTATAATAAATAAATAAATGAATAAAAGCGTCGATATTTTAAATTATAAACAATTTAAGCTAATCTTCCAAAGAATACGACAACGAAAAATAGAAATTTTTATTTAAATAATGTTTAAAAGCGGCATTTAACTTATATTTTAAATATAAAACTCTATAATAATTGCAAAACAAGAGTTAAAATTAACTATACCTATTCATTTAAAACTATAATACAGAGAATCGATGAAAAGTTATGAAGAAGATGCACACTGTTTTGATTGTATTTAAATAATCTTAATCCAAATTAAGCAATTTGCAATCTTAATGCAAACTGATATTAATTCCTTGGCGAAAATAACCAATTGAACAGATAATAATTGTATATTTTGCTGAAATAAATAACCAAAATTCAATCTGATATGAATGTTTTAGTTTTTGCACATAAAATTCATAGTAATGTCTTTATATAAAATGCGATTTATAGAAGAATTCTTTTAAAGATAAATTACAAATATTGCTGAAAATTTACGGACGTCGCAGTTAATCGACCGCCATTTCGTTAATTTTAATTATAAAAATACACTTCCATAAGTACGATTTACGCTAATAAAATATCAGTTTAAAATAAAAAGGATAGAAATGAATAATTCTCACGAATTTTCTTCAAAATGAGTAAAAAATTATTAAAATTTAGAGTTTCAAGTTCACGTCAAAATTGCATTTGAAATTTATCTTGTAAAGTAGGATTTATAGAGACAAATACATAAAAGAAGATTTTTGCGATAAAAATTATATATTTTTATATGATTAACGTAAGGAAAAATCATTGATTTATAAATGAATGATTATTATACTAAATTATATTAACGTACCTATAGATGAGATTCTTTTCGTTCGAAACGCATCAAACAAACCATAAGAAACGCTTTACAAAAATATATAGGACTCATAGGTGAGTGAAATTTGTTTTAGACACCGCTCAGTGTTCCTATTGGAAGAACTGAAAGTCGAGAGATTCTATTGGTCGTTAATATTTCGCCTAGGTCAATGACCAAGTATGACTGGCGAACAGGATTACGAGTTGCATCCAACACTTATCAAATTCAGCATGATAATTATGATGAAAAATATGATAAGAAAGATAGATGAGGATATTTACGCATTTTATGTTGAACAAATTGTATATAAAATTATTAATGTCCAAGTTAAGGGTTCAAAGCACGTGGATGTTATGCCGCCAAGCTGTCTGTCTGATGTATCTTCCAAACAAAGTAAAAATAAAAATAAAAGAGTTAATCGAGTCTGGAACCAATCAGCATTGGTTACAGTATTGTTACATTCAGATGTCAATCTTCTGACTTCTTTCTCTCTTTCTTATCAGTTGTGATCTTGGATAAGTTTCCGATAGGACTGTTTCCAAATAATCATTAAGATATTGAGGGAAAAGTATAGGAATTTACATACATTTTGATATTTAAAATAAAAATCAAAAACATGTTAGAAAGCAAACAAAAATACAAAAAATTAAACATAACTTATATATAAAATATAAATTGTGTTATATGTACCGTATATAAATGATACGTATTTTGTTATTAAAACATTCAAGAATTGATGATATTCAAGATAAAATAGAAAATTAAAATTTTTTAATAGAGCTAAATTTATTTCTAAAATCAACAAAGCTAATCAAAATCCAAAAATGAAAAATTTAGCAAAAAACATTCATATAAAACACTACTAGCAACAGCATGACAAAAATTTGAACATAATTATAATAAATCTATTATAATAATTTTATTTGTTATTTTTTAACATTTTCCTTTTAGAATTATATCTGAAGTAATAACATTTTGAAAGAATACACCAATATTAGACTTCTAAAGGATTGACTATTTATGAAAAATCAATTAATTTTACTTAATTAGATAAACTTTATATTTGGAAGCTTACTGGAAAACTTATAAGCATTAACAGAGCGTATAAGTTTGCATAAACTATATACACAAAATTTAAAGATCATTAGTAATAATCCTTAGGAAATATTAAAGAAATTATTATTCTACGTTTCATTGCTAAAAGAAGTAATATTTTTGAAATATTAAATAAATCCTGAAAAATCCTAATGCAGTAGTGTACCTTAAAAAGTCCAATTTTAAATTATCATATAGGCTCTTAAATTCCGATCGTTTAAGTTGTTCAACTTTATGCACTTTGTTTAAATTTTATTCTTCAATTAAGCAATATTTTAATATTTACCAAAATATTTTGATTTTATTTTGGAAATTATTTGAGCCGTAAAGTACTGAATGACATTATATGACAGGTGACGTTATAGAGAAGTTTAGTACAATATTTTCATTTCAAATTGCCCTCTAAAAGTTCGCCAAGTCGTCACTAGGGGCGCCTCTCTCACCATTTATGTTTTTTTTTTTTAATTTCAATGAATTTTCACTTCTAATCTCAATATGCAATTCATAACGGTTCTACAAAATTGCGAATAATGTTCATCATTTTATAAATAGTCGTTTGAAAATATTGCTTAAGTATTTGGCATAAACATTCGATTAATGCAAAATTATATCTAACGGCATCTAAAGGATGACTTTTTCCGTTTTCTATTTAATCCTTATATGTACATATTCGACCTTCACAGGGTCGACGTCAGCTTGATCTTATTCCGAAAATCTTTTGTTCCTAATTGTTGTAAACCGGCTGTAGACCAGTCTGCTTAGGTCAGCGCCGGTCATACTAGATAAAATCATTTAACTTTATATACGGTATCCAAAGCAACTATTGTAATTTTCTGTTCTTTACATTCATTTTTTCCAATGGCTCTATTATTAACTATCCTCTCATGTTTATTCAGTATTACGAAATTTTTGAGTTTAAAGTGTAGCTCATCTAAATTTTTCGTATTAAATGATGAAGTTGGATTTTTCTAACAATTTTTTTTTCAAATATAATAAAAAATTAAACATAAATTCATATATTTATTTGTTATTTGTTTCAGTTCTGACTCGGAGATGGTTCCTCTTGAAAATGAAAGCAGTTTATCTTTAAGATAATAACATGTTATTGCTAAAAAAATGATCTGATCTGATAGACAGAATTGCACATCATAGTAAGTACGACGTATATTTGATTTATTTTTATTTTTAGAACTAAAAACAAAAATTAGTACATTATACATATCTCATTGAGTATGCTGATCTTGTATTGATCAGAAACTCAAGAACACCTGCAGGAACACTAATCAGCATCTTAACTTGGAGGGGCAACACCTGCACTTCTAGTTTTATTACCAATGCAGTTAAAACATACATGAAAAAAGATATTCTGCAAGATTTAAAACAATAAATACGCATCTCATTTCTTTTATCCAGTTTTACTTTTATCAGCATTAGGTGCAATTGAAACGTGACAGAAATAAATTACCGTTTAGGCGATTTGAATGCTCAAAACATTTTTACTATATTACAGACTGAGTTGTAGTACAAAAAAAAGTATCGTTCGTACGACTGCCTTAAGGTATAACTTATAGCAGACGGAAGTATAAATTATATGAATGAAGTGATCACCAATGCCTGAAGCTTAACCTTAGTGTAACGGATTTTTCCTCCTTCATTCATCCAGATTTTTTTTCCCTACATTTGTCTGCGCTTCCTAGTTAATTCATTAACAAAATGGCGCAATTTGCAAAAAAAAGGGCGAGGCTTGTCCCGCCTCTTCTGCACCTGTCCTGCACTTATTTCTCCCGGATGTTTTAGGGCGTGGTAGTTAGGGCGTAAGTTTCAAATGAACATTTTAGAGCGTTTCTAACAGCCTGCATTAGAAGGGAGCGGAGGAAAGTCGATTGAGAGAAACTACAAAAACAAACAACGTGCAATGAACTAGGAAATATAAATTTAAAATACTTGTTTCTTAGGTGGACGGATGAAAATTAACAAGGAAAATACATCGAAATTACAAAACAAAGTAAAATCTCACAATTTTTCTTTTTAAAGCTGACAATTGTCAATATTATTTTCTTAATGCGAAACGAATGCAACTGAAATCTTTCCGGAAAGACATTGCTACAAAAGAATAAAAGTTGAATCCATTAAACTAATTGCAAGTCTACTGACATTTTACTCTAAAAGATTTGACATGATTTATTGCTAAAACTAGAAATAAGTTCATTTTCTTTATATAATGGCTATAACGAAAATGTTTTTAAATCGTTGATGATATATTCTTTATCATCACCTTTGAAAGATACTGATAATAAAGATAATATCTTTTTATACCTAAACGATTTTATTTTAAAGACTAATAGATAAAATTTCTGGTAAAACACAGTGATTACTATCCATAATACTACTTTCGTAGAAGTTATATTTTTATGCTATCGCTTAATTCGTGGTGTTTAATTTAGAATTCAATAGATATGAATCTTAGTAATATGCAGTTTTCATGCAAATTTAAAGAAATAGTTTAAAACAGAAATGGCTAATTTTCACTGATGTTCAGCTATTCAATGTTTATCATACCCTTTAGTAAATACTGTATCTTAAACATAAAAACTTTTATTTTTTTAAGATGTTATTAATGATGTCTGTTGTTATTTAATAACAATACATCCATATATCTTCAAAAATATTAAAGGCGTTCCATAGGGATTATAAAAAAATGACATTTTGAGTTAATTATGTTAATAACCTATTTTAAAATAAATTATTATTCGCTCGTGATAAAAAAAAATTCTTTTTTAAACGATCTTATGTATAAATTTCCATTTATTTTATGTAAGTATGGAGTAATTTTAATAATAGACTAGTATTATAAGTAATAATTAATGCTGTAGATAATTTTCGGACACTTAAATTATTAAATTTTTATTAATTTATTTTTATAATGCACTTCGTGTGAATCAACAATTTCCAATCACAATTAAAATTTCTATTTAGCATAATTACTATTTGATCTTTGTTTACGACATGATTTTTCTCAAGCAATATTTCATTAAGTTTACTTATTATCCAAGATTAAAAATTTAATCCAATTTTAATCTTGGATTAATTATTTAATCCAAGATTAAAATTTTATATTAGCTGATAAATTAGAATAAATTTCCAAAGGTAAGCGTTTCATCAATACAATGACGTGTTGTAATTTAATGAAATATAATTAGAGAAAATTATTATTTTTATACAATATTTAAAATTATTAGTGATCCTTTAAGAAATATCTTCGATATGATTTACATCTAATAAAATTATAGCATTTTATTTTTAACTTATCGGTCGATAATTTATACAATTTTTCCTTGCATTTTTAAAACTCTTAGGTTGGGCGAAAAAATTGCAATTCATAAAAGGTGAAAGTGAAAAATATCCAATATATTTCCATGCTAATAAAGATTCTAGTAATAAACTATTATTTTCAATGATACAGTATTGCTGTCGTATATATATTTACCTTTGCATTTGCTTAAAGAAATTTATATTGGTCTAAATTCCTCGTTTTCCATGCCCTTGTTCTATTTTAACGGCTTAATTGAACAATAGTAAATATCTACAAAAGTTATTTATAAAGTATTATAAATATATCGCTATTAATTAAAAATTAGAACACCATTAATCCTTTTTTGTTATAGTGAAAATATTTTGATAGCAGGTGTGTTAAAACAATTTATGCCGCCAAATTGCTATCATTAACAATATACAATTTTTTTAAACAGAATTATGACCTCATAGAACTTTTTTTCTGCAGACTACACTACTCCTTCACATGACAGGATATAATTTTATAATCCATAGTTCAATATTATATTTAAGATACTGAGAATAAATTGATATTAACTGAAGTTTATTGAATTCATATTGTATTATAAATGTAAACAGAAACCTAAATAATCCAGAAGTATTAAAAAATTAGGATGTTTCTTATAATTTAGAAGCGGATATTTGGTTTAAACTATTCTTTATTTTTTTAAATCGTCAACCAAGTAACTAGTACTATACTTAGCTTATATTTTATAAATTAGATATTTTAAATTAAATATTATTTATTTTTTAAATGAAAACCTCTCTGTTTCTCCCAGAAAAAACATTCTAATGAATATGTTAAAACATCATTAAGTACGCTCTTTATTTTTAAATTATTAAGTATGCTCTATATTTGTTTAATTGAATCAAAATTTTTAGAGAATACATATTTAATAACAATGTAAAAAATCTAAATTGGTTGAACAATGCGACCTGTAGAACATTCACAAAAAATCTCTCCCTGCTGCTCACATTTTGTGTCTATTAGGTTGAAATTTTCAGAGGGTGTTAAATAACAAAAGGAACATATGCATTTCAGGTTTGATCGATATCAATTGAACGATATGATATCTATATAGAAATGTTTTTAGTGGAGAGAATCATTCCTTTTTTGTATGCATTTATTTATCCCTGTTTGGCCAAAATTTTTACAAACTCCATGTGAACTACGACAGAAAATTATGTTGTAATTTGGTCAAAAACTGTTGAAAAATGGGATCTATAACTTATAAATGTTTATTGTGAAGAATCGTTGTATTCTCTCTTTATTTTAACTCATTTCTGCTGAAATTTTTAGAGGACCCAAGAGGAGGAGATACTATTTTTCCTGATTTTTGCTATTTTAAAATTACTTTAGTTCATGGCTATCCAACCCGCGGCCCAGGGCTGTAATGAATATCAACATAAAATCGTAAATCTCCTTAAAACATTAAGATTTTCATGTATATAATGAAGTTAATAAAGTTTTTATTATTTAAATACCTACATTTCTTATTTCCATTTTATAAAATATTTCTTATTTCAATGATTAAAACTTCTTGACCTGTTCTCAATGATATTAAAAAATTTCTGAATGAAAACAAGTCAAAGATTATTATGCTATGACAGTTTTGCTCATTTGTCATGGTGGATATTATATATTGTGCCTTAATTACTAACTTTTCTATGGTTAACAACTATCGTTAGAATTAATGCATTTTATGTGTGTCCCGATACAATTTTTTTCTTCAAATGTGACCAAGGAAACCAAAAAGTTGACATCCCTGCTTTAATTCTTTGACATTTCAAATTTGGTATTTGACTACTGTAATTAGCTTAGAGTCATTGCCGTGCATATTGATTTTTGATAAAAATCCTAATAGACTTATAATAATTTTAAGAATTAATACTAATAAGAATGCTTAAACATTATACATATTGCTATTAATAATGTTTGAAAATTATTTTATTGACTCTAATAAATTTACCTGCATATGACTGTTTTCCATAGCATAATACACCCAGTTTACAATAAAAGTAAAGTAGACAATAATTTCCGTATTGATTTTTCGAATTAAAAGCAAATTCGGAGGATAATTATTGAATTAAATGCGTTTTTATTTTTTCATAATTCGGATTAACATCGCATTAAAATGACAAGAAAATAATTTATGATTTTATAATGATTCATATGTACTGAAATGAAAAAAATTGATTTTTAGAAATTAATTCACATGATAAACAGGTAGAATAAAAATAATCTCACATGTTCACTAATTTAGTGTGTGGTTTTAACCAACAAAATTCACAATGCAAATTTTATTCTTTTCTAATTTTATTCTAATTTAAAAAAGAATGTCATTCCTATAAATTAAACCCGATAAAAGATATTTTAATATTAATTATAATACTCATTTATCTCTAAATTCCTTCGATTTATTGAAAATCTATATAAACTTTATTTTTATTTCATATATTCATTCTGAATTATAGAATTTGTTTATTAAATTAATTGGATAATGAAATCGCTAGAAAATAAAATACAATGCTTTATATAGTAGAAACAGAATTTTGATATTCAGTATTATTTTCTTAATTTATAAACAGTAGAGAATGCGAATATTTTACTGAAATTATCTTCTTTAAAGTTCTTTAATGATATTTTCAGTATTTCAGAATTACACTCAAAAAATTGTAGGCCTATATTAATACCTCTAAAAGGAATCTTCCATCTCTCTAAATCAAAAAGAAATTTATCTTTTCCAAATAATAATGTGTTGATAATACTGAAACTTTAAATATAGTGCTCTTCTATTAATAAACTATCATTATAATTGTTGTTAAAAGAAATCATTTTCTAGAGTTTTTAAATTTCAAAATTTTATTGCAGATTATTTTATAATTCAAACCCATCGAATAAACTCGATAGACAAGAACATGTGTTATTTAAGACCACACCACCGTGTATTGGAAATGATCGATGGCTTAAGGTCTGAAGATCAACATTCAATAGGTGCTAGTTAGACATAATGAAAAAACTCTAAGCAATTAAACTTGAAAAGATAACTTGTATCTTTTCAAGTTTAACTGTTTAGATTTTATCTAAAAAGATATAATTTATATTTTAGACAAAAAACATTAACGTTTATCTGCAGAATCTGAGATTGATTACCGAATTTAATTTGTGCTGATTACTGACATCACAGACTGACTGGCAATAATATCAATAAAAAATAAATAAACGAATTAAAAAATCAGTGCTTCACAATAACTGTTCTGCGAGATTTTGATGATATGTACATTTTTAGTGATAAAAAATTTAAAATCATTTTTTCACAATCATTCAGAAATGTACAACCCTTTTAAATTAAACATAAAATCTAATACAGTATTAATAATGCATAAATAAACTTCCACTTATATAACTAGTATATCTATAAATAAGCTTTATTCAAAATGGAAAAAGATAATTTATTATAGAAGTACTGTACTTTCGACTTCAAGAAGTCATCATCAGCTTTACATAAAAAATAATTAGAATACAACTTTTTGGAATTTTTTAATTAACATTCCACATATTATATTCCAAAACGTTGTATTTTAATTGTTTTTTATGTAAAGCTGATGATGACTTCTTGATTAATGCATAAATAAACTTCCACTTATATAACTAGTATATCTATAAATAAGCTTTATTCAAAATGGAAAAAGATAATTTATTATAGAAGTACTGTACTTTCGACTTCAAGAAGTCATCATCAGCTTTACATAAAAAATAATTAGAATACAACTTTTTGGAATTTTTTAATTAACATTCCACATATTATATTCCAAAACGTTGTATTTTAATTGTTTTTTTATGTAAAGCTGATGATGACTTCTTGAAGTCGAAAGTACTTCTATAATAAAATTATATTTTTCCACTTTGAATAAGGCTTATATATAGATATAAGTTATGTTCATAGAAGCGAGTTCAAGTTTCTTATTAAAAATTTGATGAGATTTTATTAAAAGTTTCACATAAATTTAATATGTTCCTAATACAATATTATGTATTTTATTTTTCTTATCATAATTAATTATAGAAAAAGTTGCGAATATTTTCATCTAATCCTATATAACTGCCCTCAAATCACTTCCAGTTTATAGTAGTGTGCCATCACATAAAAAAGATTGAGAAGCATCGGGATAAATAAAGCATTCTCAGACAATTTCTTGAATTCGAGTTAATACAGTATTAGATATCTAATAATCAGTATTTGATGTTTTCGTTTTAATATTGAATATATGCTGATCTGAAATAATTTTTATGTCAGTTTTTTAATTTTCTTATCTATTTTAATCATGTTTACAAAATTATTTTTGTTTTGCTATCTCTCCATACGAATAGGCAATCTGTGGTGAAGCTGGAAATGGCTTCGCTACTTAGTATTTGGCAAGATTGAAAAATAACTTTTTAGTCAATAGATGACGCTACTTTCCAATTTGTTGAACACTAAGTGATGTATAAAAATGGATATCATCTGTCCTATACAGCGACCCATGAGAAAGGATTACTTCTATGCTGTCAATTTGGCCGACTGAAAAGTGAAGTTAAAGAAAATATCTCACCAGGAGTGTTAGCGGCCCGTGGTGGACACTCCAATGTCTCGCTTCTTAGTATCTAACGGGAGGAAAGCAGTGCACAAGTGGAAACACACAAGAACACTGGAGAAGGGCATCGGAATGTCTCTCTGCTTGGTAATCTCCAGTTTGAAACCGGCATAAAACAACAATCAAAAAAGAGAGATGGGGAACTTGTAATGCATCTCGTGTTTCTTATCTTTCAGTGGAAAGTAGCGTAATACAGGAATACAGAAAGCAAATTCCTGAACCAGTGATTCTTAACAAGAGTTTCATGGAACACTTACGAACACTTCAAGTGGAATTTCCTCTTGAAGGATCAAAGCAGTAGTTCTTAATATTTTTGGAATCGCGGAAAACTTTAAATTGCAAAAAAATTTTTGCAGAACACCAAAATCAATAATTTTTTCAGTAAATCGACTCAGTCTTCAAACTAAGAATAAAAATATGCTGTATGTACTTATTAACATATCTTTTATTAAAATTATAGGCTAGATATATTCCTATATTTGATAAATTGGTGGAACACTTGCGATGAGTTCGTATAACACCGATGTTCCACGAACTCATCGCAAGTGTTTCGCGAATTTATCAAATATAGGAATATATCTAGCCTATAATTTTAATAAAAGATATGTTAATAAGTACATACAGCATATTTTTATTCTTAATTTGAAGACTGAGTCGATTTATATAAAAATTATTGATTTTAGTGTTCCACAAATTTTTTTTATAATTAAAAGTTTTTCGCGATTCCAAAAATGTTAAGAACCATTGTCCTGATTCTTCAAGTGGAATTCTAGTAAATTTTTACGTATCAGCTGACTCTACTGAAATGAAATAATTAAATGAAATTAGTACCACTGAATGTTAAAATTACTTGCAATCCTTTATTTCATTCATATCATTTTCATGTTGTTTTATTTACTTCTGCTATTTCCTTTTTTTTATAAGTGGAAATTTACAAAACACTTAACAAGAAAATCGAAAAAGTTTATCAGAATATATAATCATATAAGTTTAATTTTTTCTAAATTACACATTCTTCAGTGATAGGGCATCAACACCAATACACCATACTGATAGCCGTGTGCCAAATTCCTATTTTACACTTCTGTAAATGGTAATAGATCGATTTTTAGTACGTATCTTCATAGATATATATAAACCAATTAAAAAAAATCAATTGAAAAATATGACTAGTTGATGTTCAAGATTCCAAGTTCAACTCCCGAGTCTCACGCCTCCAATAGTTTTTCAGGAGGAATCCGGACCTGAAAGTTAAACATACTCTTTCATATGAGAGTTGATCTCACCCATGGAATACATCCATGATTCCATCATACAAATATGGTGGCACATGATGGACACTGGAGAATGCTCTGCCGCTTAGTAGCCTCCTGTTAGAAATCGGCATAAAAACCAAGAAATATGAATTAGATGTGGTTTATGACTATTTTTTATTTTCTTAAAAAAATTATTTTATAATTAAAATTTATTGTGAATCATACATGCAGTAATTAAATTTATAATTTTTGTAAATTATTAAAATTTGCAAAAAATAGAATAAAATAGTAAAAAATAAGGAATAGAGATTACTATAGCTTCAAATTGCGATATTTATGAATAGTGATTAAGAACATGCAAAATTAAATAAATAAATCTTTACTCTTAAAATTCTTTTACTCTGCATGCTGATAGATATTTTTAACCATTCGGTTGACAAATGTAGATTATAGCATTTGCATCTTTACTTCAATCTTTTGCAAATTTATTTAACTCATTTGCAAAATGATTTAAACCTTCTACAAATATATTTAAACCTTTTACAGATTGATTTCAAGTTTTTACAAATTTATTTAAACTATATGCAAAACAATCGATCAATGGAAAAGCAATACCTTATAATGCACGAGTTTGTTCGTCTGTTCCCCGACTGCGACTTTGGGTATTAAATTTTAACAATATTATTTATATATATATACAGTATTAACATGAGTGGCAGCGATTCAAGTTCTCCGAACTATTCTGATGTTCGACGCAGAGTTAGAGGAAAGCGTGGAAAATATGAGGTTGTTTCTATGGAAAAAAAAGAAACTATCAAATTGTATTAAGGTTTTTCTCTAAAGAAGGCGGCGTCAAAATCAAGTATAAAATAGAATACGGAGAAAAGCATAATTAGAAAGTAGAGAAGGGATAATTTTGAGGTGCTAAACAATGGACCACGAAGGAACAGGTAAAAACTACTTAAATCTCGATGTCCTTCGCCTAATAGAAGCAGCACAGTTGAGAAAGAGCCCGGAATTATTTATGAAAATCAAAGAGAAACTCCTTGAACACGACATTGAGTTAGTTATGTCTTCCATAAGAAATGTATAACGCGATTTAAAAATTACGTTTAAAAAGCATCAGTAGAGGTAGACAAAATGAATAGCAAGTCAACTATTCTGATTAAATGGCAGTATCAATGAGCTTTACGTTTAAAAAGCATCAGTAGAGGTAGACAAAATGAATAGCAAGTCAACTATTCTGATCAAAGGCAGTATTCAATCAATTAACCCTTGTAAACCGGGAAAAACTCATTTTTAAGGACAACTCACTTTGTAAATGAAATTTATTTTTTTATTTGATATATATGTTACAGGACAAACCTAAATTCAGGAAATACTAGAATTTCCTAGTCAAAACAAGAACGTCCTAATGCTTGTCGGAAATACTAGAATTTCCTAGTCAAAACGAAAACGTCCTAACGCTTGTCGGACGTTCTAGTACAGTGGGTGATCGGTTAACGAATCCGTTCCAAGATAATGTTCGGTAACCGATCATCGATTTACCATAGGTTTTTATTGGAATTTGATTAATTCGTTCTGGAGACCCAAAAAAAAATAAATAATTTTTTTATGGGAATTTGATTAATTCGTTCTGGAGACCCAAAAAAAAAAATAAATAAAAATTCTTACTACGTTTATTTATATGTAATAACCATAATATATACATACATACATAGTCTCGCATTTTAGTCTATTATGTTTATTTTCCGTTAAAGAATCTGTCCAATGTCGATTCTTTTCTTTCTCCTTCAGGATTTTTCGGAAGTAATTAATATCATTGTCGTGGTGGAGATCCCAAGCCTATTGACCTCATTCTGATATGGGTGCATTTTAAGACCAAAATGTTGTAAAATCTCTCTTACCTTCTTTAATAAATCTTTGAATTGCTTTAAGTTGTTTCCGAGCTCATTTTAATCGGGAAAAACTACTGTTCCGCATCCTTGCCCATAAATCCACGAACGCGCGAGGCCTAAGCCTGTCATTCCGTTAAGTAGTTAGGCCGCCATATTCTAATGAAATATTTTTATCTGGCGGCGCTACACTTATAGAGTTCATCACAGGGTGGCCAACACCATGATGGGGTCAATCGGATAGTTTGAAGGATGAAGTTCAACCGGCCGGGCCCGAACTCCTGAAAAATTGGAGGAATGGAACCCGGATCCTCCAGGATAATAAGCCATAGCTTTCATCCCGTCAGTCCGCGGGTCCCACAGTTTGTTCTGTGAAGTGTTCCTTATCCGATCATAAAAATCTTTCGCGAAAGTGTTCGTTATCCGAACTGTTCGTTAACCGATCACCCACTGTATTTCCTAGGCTAAACTCGAAATGCCGAACATTTCTTGCTCAAAGTCCGGAATTCCTAATTTTTCCTAGTCAAAACCCGAAGTGGCAAACAGTTAAAACAAGTCTTCATTTCTCATATATTCCCGCCTAGAGTTCAATATTTGCTAACAGAAATTTCTTTCATTACGGAATATCCGTAAAGATAAACAAATCTCATTGAGGAAGCAGCAATCTGAGCCTGTGGAAGTACATACAGTATATAGCGATAAATCCGGTGTAAATGAACGAAGCATTGTATATCTAAATTATGTTTGTGCAAAAAGAATATCATTTTGTGTAATTCTAAATGCCACAAAAGCTACCTTGCAATAATAAATAACAGGTACCTAATTATGTTTTTTATTTTTGTATTTATGGTAATTACTGTGAATAAAAAAATTGTTAATTAACTGATTTAAAAACATTATTATAATAATATAATGATATTATTTTATTATTATTATTATTATTATGTTATAATGATATTATTGTTTAATGCATATTTTTATTACTTGATAGGAAAATTAAATAAGACAAATTGAAATCAAAGCTAATCCTCATTCATTATTTACACGGTTGACTTTAACGAACTGAAATTGCCAATTTTTTATTTTTTAATGGACAAATATTTTTATTAGTCGAAGTTCAACATAAAAGGCCTTTTAGCGCGACTTAAAAAATTGATACCGTTATTCGGTTAGCGCAAGAAATGGACTTAAAAAATTGATACCGTTATTCGGTTAGTGCGAGAAAAGATTCACATAGGCCTCAATTAGCGTGACTTCGAATAGCGCGAATTCGATTAGCACGAATTAAAAAATTGATACCGTTATTCGGTTAGTGCAAGAAAAGATTCGATTAATGCAAAAATTGATACCGTTATTCGGTTAGTGCGAGAAAAGATTCGATTAGTCCGAAAAATTGATACCGTTATTCGGTTAGTGCGAGAAAAGATTCGATTAGTGGAACGTTTTTGGGTTAGTGCGAGAAAATATTCGATTAGTGCGAGTTTTAAGAATCAGTTCTTACTCGATTAATGCGAGTTGTAAGCATAGACCAGTCTTACTAACAAAGCCCCCCGAGCAAATATTCGATTAGTGTGAGTTGTAAGCATAGACCAATCTTACTAACAAAACTCCTTTTATGATGTCAATTAACAAATTACCGTTAATTTTCGGTTAGTAAGATTTTATGATGCCAATTAACAAATTACCGTTAATTTTCGGTTAGTAAAATTTTATGATGTCAATTAACAAATTACTGTTAATTTTCGGTTAGTAAATATGATGTCAATTAACAAATTATCCGTTAATTTTCGGTTAGTAAAACTGGACGAGGAGCAGTCCAAGAATGGTTAATTTTCGGTTAGTAAAACCGGACGAGGAGCAGTCCAAGAACAGTCGAATTTTGGTTAGTAAAACTGGACAAGGAGCAGTCCAAGAACTGTCACACGGCTTTAAAAACCGGACGAGGAGCAGTCCAAGAACGGTCACACGATTTTGAAGGGGAGTAAAACCGTACGAGGAGCAGTCCAAGAATGGTCACACAATTTTGAAGAGGTGAAATATCAGAAAGCAGTCCAAGAACAGTCACTTGGCTTTGAAGGGGTGAAACATCAGTAAGATCTTTCCGTTAACTGTTTAACATTACTGTACTATTATTTAGCTTTGCTATAGTTTACCTTCAGTAGAGATTACTTTCGCATGAGGCTTACTCATCAGACTTGGCTCCATCCAATTTTCACTTATTTGCATCAATGGGGCTGGGATTTGCTGAGGAGCACTTCACTTCCTACGAAAATGGCTCGATAACTGGTTTGCCTCAAAAGAAGAACAGTTTTTTTGGCGTGGCATCCACGCACTGCTAGAAAGATAGGAAAAATGTATAACTAATAATGGGTAATACTTTGAATAAAATACTCTTAACCATTATCATACGATGAACGTGTACTTTTTACTAAAAAATTCCGGTTTCATATTTACACACCTGATATAATCAGAGTAATATAATAATAGTAAATAGTAATCATAGTAATATAATCAGAATATAATCAGACTAAATATTTTGTAATTTGAGATAATAGTTTACGAGGTATTAATCAGAGAGTCAAAAAAAATCATCAGAATTTTTTGGTTGAGTTTGTTCCTTGAGAAGATATAAATCAATTAAACTGAAAAAATATCTATCTTTTTCTCCAATTGGTCTTTATAATCAAATAAATAGTTTAGAAAAATTAAATTACCAAATTTTTGTTCAGTGTAGCTAAATAAAAATCACATGATCCAGAAAGAAAAGTATTTAGAACAAAATTTCAAAAGGCTAAGATAAACAGGAGTTGAGATTTCAATTTTTACAAAATTATTTATAATTAATAACAAAAATCCACCTATAGCCTCATAATCTTTTGAAAAGGACATTCTGCACAAAAGAAGCACTTTATGTACAGAAAGACTAAAAAAAAATTAAAATGCTTACAATCTTTTCCTTAATAATTTGTAGTTATAAATTAAAAAAAAAAAAAATATTTTAAAATTTCTTTTCTTTTATACCTTATTGCCTGAAATATCAAATAATACTTTATATTCGAGAGTGTAAAGAAGGAATTTGTTTATTGAAAAATAGTTGTTTTTTAAAAAATATAAATGATATGAAAATTTTATATTCTTATTTTATTATTGAAATAATAGTGGATAATAAAATAAATTAATTTTGATTTTAGGAAAGCACAGTAAATTATTATCACAGCCACCATCACAGCATAATGCATTGACTCGCTTTCTAGAGGGCCATGACAATTTAAGTTGGATTCATTATATAAATACAAAACAGTATGAATTGGCACATCGTACTTTAAAAAATCTGGCTATCAATGAACAACGATATTTATCAAAGAAAAAGGTAAATATTTTCAATGATGATTCATGTAAATTGTAACTATGAAATAAATATATATAGTTTTATGATTACTGTAAAATGTCATATTTAAACAATTTTAAAATACAGAAAACTAATTAAGATTTATGAACGTATTTCAGACACTTCTGAGTCTTAGTAAATTAGCAGCTTTAACAAGTAATGAAAGTCCAGAAATCAAAGATGTACAATTAACAGGTATATTGATTTTAAAACTTATTTTTCTAAATGCTTTGTGTATTTTAATAATGTAACTATCGAATATGATAATCATCAAAATATTTAGGCTGATTCTAACAAGCAGTGATGGATAATGGACTTGTTAATGGAACAGCAAAATGATGTCATTTTTGCCATCAGTGACGACAGAATACAGACTTCAGAAATTTGAAGTTTTGTCATTTCATTTTGAGGAATGACAAAAATTTTGCTAATAAGAATCCAGCTTATTAATGATGATACATTGTTGCTGTTAGCAAAGTATACAGTTTAAATATAATGGTTGTTCAATGTTTTAATGATTCAAGTGTAAATTAAAAAGATGATATGGATAGTAATATGTTTAAAATATGAATATAAGATGATTAGGATTATTCCATAATAGCTGTTGACTACAATATATTGTAATTATATTAAATATACAGTAATTTAATAAATAATTAGAGAAAGCAAGACAATGTGGAATTTAGAAGAGGCAAGACAATTAGAGAAAGCAAAAGAAAGACAATATGGAATTTTTTATAATGGGCTTTAATATTCAACTAGCATTAACAAATGACATATATGACAAATGAAGCTCTAAAAATAATCAGTTCAATAATGAATGGTTAAGAGGGGAAAGAGCAGCTGTAACAAGAATATCTTAATAAGCAAAATCAACTAACAATTGATTTTCAGTGGTGTTTTACATTTATTCATTGATATATAGTATTTCATTATTTACCAAATATTTATTTATTGAGATATTAATTTGTAATTAAGGAAATTAAAATGAAAAAACTTTTTATGAAGTTTAAGATTAAATTAAAACAATTTTATATATATTATATTTATATATAATGTAAATAAAAAAATATGAGAAATCATGAATAAACTATTGCATCTTGTCAATCATAAATTAAAATTATGGCAATAAACTATCATTAAATGCAAATTTTTGATGATTTTGAAAAATTTTCTTATCAATATTGAAAATTAAAGTTAACTTTTCTATCATTAAAACATGTAAACTAAAGAAATATAATCAGTGACGTTATTCTTTGATGTAATTTTATTGGTATGTACCTGATATACGAGGGTAAGTCAAAAATTATCTACACTTTTGACATAACTCTGCCTAAACTGTACACACCGACTTCTGCCCATGCTTATTTTATTGTTATACTGTTGTGGTCATGCTATGAAAGTTTGATCCTAATTCCTCCATTTGTCTTCCTTTCCTTGCAGATTGATCATGGCTGCTCCATTAGAAGTTTGCACCAAAGAGGAACAGCGAGCAGTGATCCGATTCCTATGGTCAGAGGGTGTCAAAGGGTCAGACACCCTCTGACCAGTCTTCTTGTGGATCGAGAAGTTTAAAAGTGGTCGAACAAGTGTAACGCATGAAGAGGGAGCAGGACGGCCATCAACCTCCACTACAGAAGACAACACTCGTAAACTTCTCGATCCACAAGAACACAGTTTCTCATGATAGTGCACTTCCCCATATTGCGATGATAGTCTGCGATGAATATCTGACCTTTTGACACCCTCTGACCATAGGAATTGGATCACTGCTCGCTGTTCCTCTTTGGTGCAAACTTCTAATGGAGCAGCCATGATCGATCTGCAAGGAAAGGAAGACAAATGGAGGAATTAGGATCAAACTTTCATAACATCTCCACAACAGTATAACAATAAAATAAGCACGGGCAGAAGTCAGTGTGCACAGTTTAGGCAGAGTTATGTCAAAAGTGTAAATAATTTTTGACTTACCCTCGTATCATTGTTTAGGCTCAACTCACACGTACCACAACAGAACCATGCCACAAAACAAAATGGAGGTTGTATTGTAGTCGAAATCAGCCACTCACGAACCGCGAGCTGTGGTCAGTTGAAGTCCGTATTGACCACAATGTGTAATTGACAGTTATCGGTTGGTGGCTAGTGCTCAGGAAGTGGTCGGATAAGCGTGACCACTGATTTTTGTGGATGATATCAGCCACAAGTTGCGACAACAGTTGATACCAACTTCAGTCTGAGTTAGATTATGCGTTTCTATATTAATATAGTTATAATTCATGACCGTCCACAAGCAACCACTGTTTTGTAGTTATGGTGTGGTTCTGCTGTGGTACGTGTAAGTTCAGCTTTACAATGGCATATTGGAGGAATACCAATAGATGGCAAATGTGCCACTCTGAAAACTGAATTTCTGCAAGTAAAAACCATCAACAGCAACAGCAATGGAACAATGATGGAATGTAAAAAGTTCTATCAGTGTTTTCCATTGTTAGTTGCTGCATGTGAGATTCAGGCCTTAAATTATACAATGCATAACATAAATTTTTTATGATGCTGATTTAAGGTCATTTTTAAATATATTTTTAATATTTGCAAAAATCATCTTTTACTTTTGTCATGCTCATCCATATATCAGCTTGATACAATTGGAATCAATTTTATTGTATAAATTTTTACAGTTTTATATTTAAGGTTCTTTGCAGAAACTTTGTGAGGAATAAAACTCAAATATTTTATTTTATTTCAGGGATATTTTTTTAGTTAAGGATATTATTATCCATACTTGTGACATGAGAATATATTTGTGTTATGTATTCTCATATTAACTGACAGTTATTGGTCAGCAGCTAGTGCTCATTTTTTATATATATTTTTTATTTTGTTTAAATAAGAAATAGAATATTATCAAATATGAAGAGATATGTGGAGTCCAATGAACTGTAATAAAATAATTTGACATATATATTTTAATTAGTGAAATCTTATAATTATTAAAATTAATTTTTGAATAAATATTGGAGATACCTGGAGAAGCAGATGGATCGATTTCATCAAACAATGATGAAATGAGATTGCCTTCTGCTAAATAATAAGAGAATATGATCATCATTTATTGAATAATAAACAAGAGTATAAGTTCATCTTCCAAGAAAAGAACACTTTCCAAAAAGAAGATGCAAGAAATGTAGAGCAGAAAAAGTGAATCCATATCCTATCCCATCAGTGGTCACATGACGAGGATTAGGGAATGAAGGCAGAAAGGATAATGAAGAAATAATGTAGTTTATTTTTTACTCTCTCTCCCAGGTATGATCTCCACTTTGAATAGCTCTCTCAAGCGAAGTATGTTGTTGTGTTTTATTTCCATATTTGTTTGAATAAATATATATTATTTGTTTCATATAGTATCCGAATCAATTCTCCTATACTGGATCCCTGCGTCATTTACTTGCGACCCTATTTAAAAAAAATGCTAAAATTTATTAATACATGTTTTTTTATATCATTCACATACTGTAGATCCTCATAGATGTTGTGTTTGATTAATTTTATTGTTAGTATAATTTTTATATGTATAAAACTTATCACTGTAATTTAGAAATCCATATCAAATACTACCATTATATATCTTATCAGAAGATTGAGGAAGGATTTAAATCCAAAAAATTATTATTATTTATTTTAGTTAGAAAACTGACAATCAAATATTTTATCAAAAAAACAAGTTAGTGTGAACTGTTCTAAGATTTTATAAGAAATATCAAAAATAATTTATCATTGCTGGTTACCTATAAGAAATTTTTTCACTTAGCACTTTTGAATTAACTATATACTCTTTTCATTGCTTATATATATATATTCCTGTAATAAAAATTAAAGTCAAAGCACTTTCATAAGATAAGAAAACATTTATGTCATAATAAGAAGTTATAATAACATTTTTAGCCTCCCACCATTTTCAACTGTAACAAATAATTTTTAAATGCACATATGAACTTATGAATTCAAACCTTAGATTATAGTATGTTTTGCAAGAACTAACAAGTTAAAAGATTTAAACAGAAATCATATTTATTATATATCAATTTATAGAAAATAATTTCTACAAAGATTTAAAATTTTTACTCTATCTATAAACATAGGGAATGCATAATGGTTAAATTATCATCAGATTATTTTATTTTTCATTACCAATTAAGATATACTACTATATTCATAAAATGTAACTTCTTCCTCACCATTCATCCATTCATAACCTAATTTAAGTTCTTCAAATGATAAATTAATTATATTTTGCCTTTTTTCTGTTCTTTCTTCCACACAATGTACTGATTTTATCACCATTCTTTAAATTATTCATTCAATATCTACATCATACTAATTCACTCTGCAAAAGAACTATAGCCATGATACCTGCTGTGATGTATGTATGCATTTTTATTTTATTTTTGTGTACCTTAGTTTCTAAAGAATTGCTTGTACAAATAGTATTTGATTTATGATAGGATTCAAACTGAATCCCTGATAAAGTAGGCAGAAATCAGAATTATCTTAGATTGGTTCATTACATATATTTAATAAACAAACAAACTCCAGGAATCAAACATAAAAAAGATACTTTTGGTATTTCAGACCATTTCACATGGATTTGTACTCATTTGAATTTCATTGACCAATTACTGAATTTTCTGATTACATCACTGTCCTAAGCAATGACAACCAGTATATCTAACATAATCTTCATTAATGTCTTAATTCTTATTTTTTCTGTGGAATGATATATTTACCATTTTTCTGAGGAGAGGTCTTATCTTTGTCATTTTATATGTTAAAGATATAATATAATCTTGAAAATAATAATAATTTCTTAATCTTATGTTTAACATTTATTCCATAATTTACAATGTGGTTTGAATATAATCTTTTTGCATCTATAATCCTCCTTGATTCATTTTCTTTTTGTAAAGATATCTTTAAATATTAAAAACCTATGTTGAATATATGAAAGTGTGTTGATCAATATTCTATGTTAATTTCCTATAACAAATACAGAAAATTTAATATAATAAGAAATATGATTTATTTTATTTGAAAATGTATTTAAGAGAAATTATAAAAATAAATGTTCAAATGTTTAATATAATTTATTTGATACTAGGATTCAGTCCATATCTTTCAGCCACCAACCACATGGGGCTGTATCTGGTCTGGGGATGGAATAGTTAGCTGATCTCCAACCAGCTAGTTTCAGGCTTATATTTCCATATATGAAATATTTTTAAATGAATTATCATATCAGAAAAAAATTTTTATTCCTGCATACTGAAGATTGATAATTTTGAAAATAGCTATTGAAACTTAAGGATTACTTGAAAAAGGCTGTTTAAATAGAAATAAAACACACAGAAATAGAAAACAAATTACTCATGGTTAAAGATGTTGAAGCTAGCTTGACTGACAAATATGGCATAAACTGAAGATTGTTAATTTTAATTCAAATAGTATTTTTTATTATTTAAGTATTTTAAATTAAAAGAAATAAATAAATTTAAGGTTAATAATAAAAATATACCTAATAATTAATAGCTTATTCTTTAAATAATTGAATCAATAAAGGATATCACACAATCTATTGACAATATCAATTTTTGAGGCTATTGAAATATTGATAAAATATTTTATAATTTTGAATGTGACCTAAATACTATCTTCATTCCAAATTTGAACTTATATGCTCAGTGATTAGAGCTGAGAATTTCCATTACTCATGTTATCAAGCATATACACATTAGATTCAGTTTGAGTTGAAGTTTCACATTATTTTAAAATTACATAAATCAATTAAATTTAATTAATTGTTATTTAAACTCAGAGTAGTTAATATATACTATAAATGTTTTGATGATACAAATTGATCTCTCTATAAAAGTTGTATTTTTAAAATATTTTTATTTATTTATATTAATTTTCAAAAACAGCTATCTAAATGTGTTATATGTATCACACACAACGAAAATTATCAAATTTTTTATTATTTACAGCAATAAATATGGAACAAGATTTGATTTTATATCAAGAAACTTTACCTCAAAATGTAATAAAGGTAATATTTTTCTCTTTAATATTGTTATTTAAAATTAAAAAAAATCTTGTAACTTTTAAAATAAATTTTTTACAAATTCTTTCAGGCATTTGATCTTGATCCTGATAGAATGAGAGTATTGACTCCAAAAGAACTTATAGAGGTATTAATGATACTTTTTGATAATTTCTACTTTGAGCAAAAAAAAAATTATTTAAATTAATTAAAATTTTAAAATAAATTCTTTATAAATTTATAGATGTATGTATGTGATGAAAATTCAGATGCAAATGAATACGATTTTAAAAAAGCATTAGATTTACTCTCATTTGTAATTACTGTAAGTAATTTTGTTTTTGAGAAAAATTTTTTATTAAAATTAAATTATTATTTTTTAATTATATTAATGTTTTTTTAGATTAGTTGTATAAGTATATTAGTAACAGCTTTGGTGATTATAATCAAATGTAAAGCAATTTACTAATGCTCTAATCATGTCTTAAATGAGTTATAATGATGGAGTACTTTCATTTTTATATATTGTTTCAAGAAAAAGATGTAGCCATTGAATTAATTTTATACTTGATACAGATATCAGTTTAACTTATATGCACTTTAATTTAATGAATTTTTATCTGTTTAAATTTTTCCATATTTATTATATTAAATCTTTCAGTAAATATCTAGTTTGATTTTCAGTCTGATTTCCTTGAAAAAAGCCAGACTTGTTGCATATCAGAACCAAATGGATTAGAATTTTAATTTATTAACAGCTCTTCTCTATCAATGATGATTGCTGATAGATCAGATAAACAAGTTCTGCCCAAAACTACTATTTTTAAATTAGCTATATCAAAATCAATATGTTTGAATATGATCAAAGCTGATTATTGAATTAATATTTGAAATATTTATTTATTATTTAGATGCTTGTTAAAATATTTGCTTTTCATCTTAAATAACCATAAAATTTTTTATTTTTAATTAATGTTTTAAATAAATAATTGGGATAGAATTATTCAATAATTATGAAATTTTTAGTATATTTTAGTCAATAAATATTTGATTAGAAATGTAATGGAATCAACAGATTATACTGGTGTAAAAAATCAAATTCCTGCCATACTGCTTGTAATAGTGGATTCTATATCAGTTTGGCAGTGTAACTGTTTATAATTTTGTGAGGGACTCTAGATTAGCCAATAAATTATAATGTTTTTTGTGTCATCATTATCCTTCTAGATAATTTCCATGACTGCTTTCTAATAATGCAATTTATTAGAGATTAATTTTTTTTATGATATTAATTCATAAAATTAGTGTATTATTGAGACATATTTTATCAGATTTAAGTATATCAAACTTGAGTATATAGCAGAGCTGAATAAGTTAAATGGATTCTCATTTTATCTTATTCATAAATAGATAAGCTGAGAGTATCCAGCCAAACATCTGATAATTATAACTCGATGACAGCATCAGAAGTCAGTATTCAGTCTATTGGATCCTATAGTAATCTTATTACTATCCTATAGTATAGCATTTTGAGAAAATCAGCTTTAAAGTTTTCTAAGTTAAATATATAATAATAAGTAGATTATTTATATTTTTATTGATTACAACATTAATAGTTTGATTTTTCACAATTTTTATATCAAAAGATGCCAAAGACTTTATAGAATACGAAAATCACAAAAATGAAAAATCGATATTTTGTCCATTTTTTGGCCAAAATCCAGTAGTGTCCCCCCTTAAAAGACAAAATTGACAAATATACAGTGGTAAAAAGCCCCTAAAATCATGAAAATTGAGGCCCCTAAAATCATGAGAGACAGAGCAGCCATCCTCTCTTGCCTCTCTCTGATAGGTACTGCTAGATCAGTTTCTTTATTGTCTTTCATTTTGCATTTCATTCTGTCCCATTACAGCTCCCTTAGTACTCTTTGAGTGGAAAGGGGCAATCACAACAGCCACCAGGCTTACCACATAAAAGAAAAAAAAAGATAAGCACTGCTCACAATTATTAAATATCCTTAAATCATCCAACAAAAACAATAAAAGATATAGATAATAAAATGCATTTTCAATGAAATTCTAGTGTTATTTAAGAAATAGGGATTTTAAGCTACTTATTTCTATTAGTTTCAAAGATATATAGATTCTAATCTATATATCTTTGAAATTGCACTTCATAAAAATTTTAATTGTTTTGGAATGTTTATTGAACCTGTAATCATCTATTAATCAATCTTATTTTTATAAGGCTATCAGGTTAGAGAAAGTGTGTGTTGATTTTTGTACTGTAATTTTTAATTTTTATATAAATATATAAAAATTACCAGAAATTTGAATTGTTTTATTTTCTATTTCAATATGGAAATAAATATAATTATGATTTCATTTTTGTACATTTGATAAGAATACTAATGGTAAAAGTCATAAATGGAACTTTATGCATGCTTTATATATTTTATCTGAGTCTGAAACATAAGTTTATTTAGCTTAAGCTCCATTTTTGTGAATTTGATGTACATGAAGTTTCTGGAAAATTGGTTTTCAGCACTTTCAGAGAATTAAATTATGGTTTTATATTCAATTTTTTGATGATTTTATTAAGCAAAAGGATTCTTTTTTCATAAATTTGCTGTCTGCTGACAATATATTAAAAGATGAAAAGGTATTTTGTAATACTAGCAATTTTAAATCTAGTATACAGATAACTGTTATATAAGATAGTAGTTAGGATCATATAAAATTTTCCATAGTGTAAAACCATGTTATATGGGACTAAGAATCAACATAAAAAGGGGTATCAGATTTCAAAGGTTTATAAATATCCTAATTTATAAGTATCAAAAATAATTTTTTTATATATATCATAGTTTATAAGACATTTGTTGATAACTGAACAAAAGTCTTTCAAATTGCAGATAATATAAATTCATTTAATTTTTTCAATTTTTATTAGTGCTAAGCATAATCAAATGAGAACATTTTTTTTGTTGCAGAATATCTTCAACTTTTGAACTTTTTCTACAGTACCTAGATATTTTTTTGCATCTTCTACATTCTTTAAAAAACTGCAATTGTTTTTTGCACAATAAATTTTTGTAAATTTCATGATTTAGATCTAAGCATTTTTTAAAGTTTCTTTTCAACACTGTGCAAAAATTCTCACAATTTTTGCAAATCATATGCAAAATTCCTCATATTTTATGATCCTTTTGACTGAAAGGATAACAGAAATCTGTTTTATAAAAAATCCATTTGTGAATTTTCTAAAAATATATATTGTTTCATATGAATATTTAACAGACTGATTCATCCATCCATTTTTCACTTTGTTAAAAACTTAATCTTTTTTTAAATTTTTATTTAAATTGCACTATTTTAATGCTAAATTAAACACATTAAACTCTCTATATCTTCTAATATATAAGATTATTTAAACTGAAGTTGCTTTACTATTAATAATCAGATAGTCATAGTAAGTTTCTTATAATTTATTAATATTTTCTGTATTTTCAAATATCTGATTTATTTATTTCTTCAAGATAAATAAATTAGATATTGGATCTGATTTATTCACAATGTATGAGTAAATCAGATTTGGAATGGGATGCATTGAAAAATCACTTCAATAGTGTTCATAAGAGATTTTATTATTCAGATATGAGTACTTTTTGTACTATATTTATGTAAATATATTTTTAAAAATTATTTGGGAATTTTTTAAATTTATATATAAATTTTTCCAATTATTTTTTAATAATCAACCATTTTTTGTATGTTATTATAATATTTGTTAAGCATGATCACAAATATAGTTTTATAAAATTTTAAGAAAAGACTCGTCGATCATCGAATTTGGCCTTGAAAGTTCTTTCATTGAAAATGGTCGATCTATCCAGAAATAGATCGACCATATTGCAGACAGGGATCGATGGCTGGCTCCAGATACCCGAATAAAATATCCAAAAAAGTGGAATCAAATCTAGATCCTCTGGATAGCGAATCAAAGCGTTTTCATGTAGCCAATCCAGCCGATAATGATTCCATTTTTAGGCTTTTTCTATTGCAGTGGTTCCTTGGTTAACCCTTGGATAAGGCAACCCTTGGACAAGGCGCGATTCCTCATAAGATTTAATTGAAAATTGATTAATTTGTTCCGGCTGCTCCCCAAAACTATAATAAATATTAAAAATGCAGATAAAACTCATTTAAAATGTCCTAAAAATATGGAAAATATCATTTATATTACATTTGCTACAAAAAAAAATAACATTAATAAAATGAATTGTTCATAAAAACAATTCAGTTTTTAATTGTCAATCTTCACCAGAAGGACAATTGGGTTCACTTTGGAGTTTTTGACAAACGAACCCGTAAACATTGGTTAGCAGCTTATAAATTCAACGATTATTATACAGATGAGATTTGATTTTGCTTTTTGATAACGAAAGCCATCAAAAAGAGAACAGTATAACGCACTCGCCGATGTAACGCACTCGCTGTTTTTCTGGAACAGTGATACGCACTCGCCGATTTATTGTATATATGAACCAACACACAAAAAATAAATATTTAAATATTCATTTTAATCATAAAACGCATTATAACCACAAATTTTAAAATAAAGCACAGTACACTACAAGAAAAATATATATATATACGGAAAACATAGCTTGCTATGATTGATCAAACATACCTGAGCTACGCCGCCTGACTGTACTCTATTCGACAATATCTTCCCACGCGTGGATGAGTGAGATAGGAAAATAACGGGATTTAGATCCGATAGAAGTTCACATAATCAGGAGTCGTTAACCAAGAGATTTTTTCTTGCAGTTAATCGCTGTTATCCGAGGCCGTCGTTAACCAAGGCACCACTGTATTTTGCAGTTTTACCAATTTTTGATTTTTTGTCAACAGATGATGCCACTCTGTTCAGCAAAGTTGGTAAGGTTGTCTAAACAACTTTATCAACCAATAGCAAATTGATACTGATTAGAATGCGTGACGTCACAGGGATTCCCACTTTAGAGCAGAAAAATAGCAAATTTATCAGCTTGAATTCTGTAAATAATAATATACTGTATATGATCGTAATTCCTCGAGAAAAGGTGGAATTCATTAATTTCCATCTCCTCTGATAGAATAACCACTATTAGTAGCATTCTAGTTATTCATACCAAAACTTTTAAATGAGAAACAATCATCAAATAGTTATCATTGTATTAGCATGATGTATTAATACTATATACAGTAAGACTCCGCTTAACGCTGTTCCGTTTAACGTGTTTTTTTCTGGAATTCTATATTTTTATTGATTCACTTTGGCGCGGTTTTTCAAATTGTTATACTCACATAAATCCAAAATCTCACGAATTTGTTGTTTTGATACTCCTATGCCGTCCGATCGTCGTTGGATAAATGATCTTTAAGATCACCTTTCCAATGAAGATTGTTACGGATTTAGGTAAGAAAACAGTGGAAACATTTATATATTGATTGCAAGTTACTTTAATATACGATTAAAAACGGTATAGAACTGCATCTAACGACGGCTATCGAAAGACTAACATGGAGAGAGGAGACAAAAAAGTCTGGGACCGGAGTTTATTTATTTTAACTGCATTCCCTCCGGTCAAGGTACTGTACATCGTGGGGTAGATATATATAGGCACGCAAATTTATAGAGAATTCCAATACTCCCACTAATTAAGTACCTATCACACTTTGACGTGATAAACGTCTACAATTTATTCGAAATTGTTGATATATTCTCGCTTTGATGTTCCATCCTTGTAATCCATACCCATTGATTGACGAAGTAATGTAAATGAATCTCGAGGAAGAAAGAGACTTCATCAATATATCCGCCAGCTGAGGAACGAATCTGACATCAATAGAACAGTCATTGTATTTTTCGCGTATGAAGTTGAAATCGGACATCAATATGTTTAGTTCTTTTATGAAATTCGGGATTTTTTTATCAGTCGGATGGCACTTTGGTTGTCTATAGTCAGTGTAACAGGACCTCCCACTGGTTCATTAATTTTTTCCAACAATAGGCACAGCCACATTGCTTCCTTCACCACGCATGAGGCAGCAACATATTCTGCCTCAGTTGTTGAGGGAGAGATATTAATATTTCGTTGTCGTTGGCTCATCCAGGTGACTGGATGAGCCAACGACGAGGCAGAGAGAGACGAGAGCGTCGCATTGAGACATCGCCTGCATAGTCGGCGTCGGAGAAACCGATAACAGATTGGGGTTTATCCCCTCTTTGGTATTTAATACAGAGACTGGCAATGTCTTTCAGATATTTTATGATTCTTTTTTACGGCATTCCAATGTTCGAGATCGTAGTTCGAAAGATATCTGCTTACTAAGATGACTGAGTACATGATATCTGGTCGGCTTACAACTGCTGCAAACATCAGACAGCCTACTACTTCTCGATATGGTATATTTTCTTTATTGAACATATTTGACGAGCGCTCACTTACTTGTTAGATGAACGTGCGGATCTGATGATATACTTACTGCCTTAGAATCTTCAAGATTAAATCTTTTGACTAATCTCTGTATTTAATTCGTTTGATGAATAAAAACTGATCCCTTTTATAATTTCCATCCCAACGAAGTAATTCGGTTCTGTTACTGTTATTTCGAAATTTTTCTTCAGTTCACTTATTTCGTGCAAGACATTTTTCTTTGGTGTTAGTATAAGACCATCGTCTACGTAGAGAATGAGAAATACTTTTGTTTCCTTTAAATTTTCCGCTGTAGACGCAATTGTCAGCGTTGCATTGTTTGAAACCAAACGCTTTCAAGAAACTCAAATTTCTTGTTCCAACACTTGGATGACTGCTTTAATTCATGTAATGACTTCTTTAATTTGCAAGTATACTGGGTGGCCACGTTTCTATGGACCAGGCATTTTTCTTGCCAACATAAAATCGTAAACTTCCTTAAAATATTGAGATTTTTATGTACTTATTTTTTTTTTATTTTGTTGAAATTCGCTGTAACATCATCAAATGTCCCACTAATAAAGAAAAAAGAAATTTGTTTCATTTTTGTACTAAAAATATATAAAAAAATAACGAAGTTAATGAAGTTTTTATTATTTAAATACTTATCTATATTTCCTATTTCCATTTTCTAAAATATTTTTTATTTCAGTGATTAAAACTTTTTGAACTATTCAATGATTAAAAAAAATTTCTGAACAAAAAGAAGTCAAAGATTATTATTTGAAATTTCTGCTTATTTGTCATGATGGATATCATATATTGTACATTATTTACTAACTTTCTTACTTAATAACTATCATTAGAATTAGTATATTTTATGTGCGGCCCGAGACAATATTTTTCCTTTAAATGTGGCCCAAAGAAGCCAAAAGGCTGGATAAATAATGGGACGAGAATATGCGTGCGGCGAAGAAAACGTTCATATGGAGAGGTGGCCACGTTATTTATCATTTCCAATTATTCAATTGTACTGTGTATATAATATAATCATCTAATTACTGTATATATATATATATATCGATGGCAGGGACAGACTGACCATAAGAGCGTTCTGGCGAATGTCAGAAGGGCCGGTGCTATCGTAGCAATATGGGCCGGCAGCAGACGAACCGATTTTTTATGTCAAGCACCGCACTTTCAATATAATGTATTGATATATTTGTTTCAGATTCCTCTTCACTCATTTTTATTCAAATTTATCAATATTTTAGTATTTGCACACAAATAAAGAATTGTACTTTAGGTAATTAGGTAATTATTTTTATTTTGTCGTTAAAATTTGTTTTGTAAAAAATACTATGTATTTAATTTATTTAATATATATTACAAATATATCATCGCAAGGACATTAAGATATAAAAATAAAATAAATATAGGAATATTGCAAAAAAATTTATGAAAAAAAATTATTTAATTTTTTTGAAATACTCTATCTTTATTTTTTTCTGTGTCTTACAGCAAAATGACCTTGCGACAATATAGGCCCTATCCATGCGGCGAATTGTCCTAATACCGAGTCTAACTAGTGGCTGCTAACCGATAGGTGAGCCGCTATCAGGATAATGCCAGAACCGAAAATATGTCCCAGTCCGCCCCTGCTCGATGGGTACAACTGAATAGCAAGAAATGACGTCAAGTTGATTTGAGTCGGCATCTCTGGCCTAGAGATCTTGTTTTGCGCCGCTTTCCAAATTTCATTACTAATCACGAAACTATTTCAGAGCCTATTTTTTTTGTCAACAGATGACGCCACTTTCCACTCAGTAAGAGTACTAAGTGGCGGGGCGAAACAAGCCCTTCCACAGGCTGCCCACCCCTGCGGAGGGGTCAGCCGGAAGTGGCGGGGCTAAACAAGCCCTTCCTCAGGCTGCCCACCCCTGGGAAGGGGTCAGCCGGATTGTGGAGGAGGACGGGGATCGACGAGCCGGACCCGGACCCCATGATAAATATTTTCAAGGGGTGTGACCCGAGACTCGAACCCGGGTCCTCCAGAGTGGAAAGCCAAAGCTTTTCCACGTGGCCAATCCGGCCGACTTTTAAGAGCCTATTGGGACAGCTCACATTAGTGATGGTCAGGGCCGGCTCTACGGTTGCTGGCCCCCTCGAGGGGAGTCCGCCTTGACGTGGCGAGGGGGCTTTTGCCGGCAGGCACTATGTCTGTATCTGTGCATCCGCAGCCGGGCCGATAAGGTCATAGTGTCTGGGTACAAAGAAGGTGTGTGTGCAGTAAGCACACCAGTGTCCTTCGGGCACATCCCCTGGTCGTGCCTGGAAAACACGTACCCAAGATGTGGGGGAGATTGGTTGAAATCCATTCCGTTTTTCGGGCCTCGTTTGAGCCCGAAAAACGGAACTTTATCGTAAATATTATCTCGTTTTTCTTTCATTGGGCTGAAAAATTTCGTATTTTAATCTGATTAAAGAAATATATAAAAAATGCTGATCTTTTTTAAGATAACAAATTTAGTTTTTAACGCGGAAATATTATCTCGTTTTTCTTTCATTGGGCTGAAAAATTTCGTATTTTAATCTGATTAAGAAATATATAAAAAATGCTGATCTTTTTTAAGATAACAGATTTAGTTTTTAACGCAGCGTGTATAGGAACTTTATCCAAAAATAAAATTACTAACTAATAATAGGAAATAAATATACATTAATTTAATTTTGAAAGTAAGCTCAATGACAGAACTATAAGAAAATTTGTTCGGATTCCAATAATACATTCTTCATAAACATGGTAAATAAAGTAAAACATAAAGATAAAAAAGTTTAGTTATAATATTATGTACTGTATTTCACTAACATAAATTTTTAGACTTACCCAAAAATCTCCCTCCACTCTTGTGTTTCTGCACTAAATGAGTTCAAATTTTCAAAAAGGGAGAGTGTATTGAAATAAGTGTGATTTTAGCCAATCAGAGTGCATCGTTACTTCAGCGTCAAAAGCTATTGTATTCCATAATCATTCATATTCTCAAAACATCCAGTACCCTCTATTGTCAATATACACAACTATTTTATTTCTTTTCTTATCAATGGATATGGTCATTTCCCAATCAGGTCAAGAATATTCGTTTGATAGTGCATGTTAGAGTATAAAGCAAAAATTAAATTAATTTACAATTTTACATTTTTATTTTAATTTAAAATGTAAAATAAAATATAAAATTACAAAAAAAGTTAAAAACTGTTTGCCTTTAGCCATGTTTCTTCAGTAATATAGCATAGAGCCTCGTTGAGAATCAATATCTTAGATTATTTTCCATTGTACTTTATATTTAAATACTATGCTCAATAAATTATTAAATGTAATATTGTTTATAGTATCGACTGAATCGAAAATATTTATCGTGTGATAATCTCTGATAAATGGATTTCTTCGCTATCATTATTCGTGTCTGAATTTACTCCTCCGAATTATTTTCTGTTGATATTGTTTTGTTTTCGATGAATTCATACCCAATTCATTAAATTGGTCATTGAAACCCAACGTGAAATGGAAGTTTTAAATGAAATTTATTTTTCATTTAATTTTTCGGTAATATTTCTTCATTTCTACGTATACTCCAGAAATACAAAAACAAATTGATTAGAGTATACTCAAGAATCTTGGAATTCACGATTTTAAACATTGAACTGTAAATGAAAAGTTAATAATATTTGTCCGCATAATTATCATCTTGTTATATATGTGTCTCTTTCTGGGGAAGTTTTAAAGGCTTTACCTGAAAATTGTATTTATAATTTTAAGGCAACAAGTAAAATTTACATAAACATAAATCTACAAATCTTGAAAATTGTATTTATAATTTTAAGGCAACAAGTAAAATTTACATAAACATATATCTATAAATTTGTTTTGTTAGTTATAGGCTTCTTATAAATTGGGAAACTCAAAACCAATCATAAAAAAAAGGAAAATGTGTATATCGTTTATGTAAGATCATAGTAATTCTACATATTTATTATGACTAATTTTTTCAGATCAATATAATTTTTATTGTAATAGTATAAATGTATTGACTAAACATATTTTCTTTTTTCCACGTTCATCCTGTGTGATTATTCCATGCAATTATCAAAATAACAAAGCATGAGCATTTCGAAACATGTTTTTGAATAAAAGTCAAATATTTTTTGTTTTATTTCTTTCGGACATTCTCAATTGCACAAAATGAAAGCCACAATTTTGCGGGATTCCAGTTTACAATCTTTGATTTTCTCGATTTCTTTCATTAATTTCGATTTAATATTTCTACACTGCTCGTCATCTGCTATTTTCATATTTCGACATTCATCCGCTCTCCCATAAAAGCGATGTCTTCGTGTTTATATCGATAACAGCTATAAAAATATTTTCGAGTGGATAATATTAAGCGATACTTACTGTAAATAACAACCATCATTTCTGGTAAACCATAGGACACATTTCAGTTCTTTCTTTCTAACGTTTGTTAATTGCATTAGGCGTGTTATTCTTTCGTTACGATTCATAACCAAATATTCTCTATCAAATAGAAATCATTCCACTTTTATTCCTAGAAGTGAAGAGAATATTCCTATTTGGGTCGTGACTTGAATAATAAGCCTTTCTACTTCTTTCCTCCCGCGGAATTCCTCAAGAATTTAAATTATCATAAATATTATTAGAAAATATCACCAAAGAAGATGACAAGTCATAACCCACCCCTTGAGATGTAATTATTTTCGGTATCATAAACCTCTAAAATAGCAAAAAATTTTGCCACTTTCCTAAGGGCAAAAATTGTAGAAACAGAAATAACCATTATCTGCCACGCTATCTAAATTATTCCTGACCACCTAGGGATCAATATCCACAGTTTGAGAACAAAGACTGCAATAATCTCAGTAATTACTAAAATTTCTAAATGCTTTTAGAAGGCTTAATGCATAAATCACAAAACATAATTGCCTTAAACGATGTTTAAAACTTCTAGTTCATTCGTTATTCTACTTGGAATGGACATAGGCCAGATAACCTTGATGATTATCTTAATGATGTAGGGCGTTTAAATATTTTTAAATAAGATTTTAGCTGAGATATTTTCATACGATCATTACAACAATTAACACATGTAGGAGAACATAACATGTACAATTTCCTAGTTATATATTTGACAAAAAATTCTTCCCATCCAGCTCGTATGCATGTCAAAAATATCATTTTCTGCTAATATGATCACAACTTCCAAAAAACACACTTTTGCTTAACAATGTTTAAACTAATAAATTCTCAAATAGATGTAATTATTTTGGTCAAGAGTAAAATGAATAAGCAATTTTTGTTCGGTTAAATAAGAAATGATACTTTCAGTAAAGAAATTTTATCATTATATTATTTATCGGTTAAATCTTTCCAGCTATACTTTTGCATTAATATTTTGAAAATTTTATTAATTAATACGTATACATAAAGCTGTTCCATCATACAGATGATATTATAAAAAACACTTCAAATTTAACTATCAAAAAGTTTAGAAAACATGAAAAGCATCTTAGCTACACCCGTTTGGCGAGGCCATATTTCAGCTTCTATTGTTTTAATCAAGTATCTTATAGAACCTGCATAATCAATATTTTTCTGCTGGATTCACATAATCAGATTTCGATTAGAAGATAGAAGATCTGCAGATCAAATCACTGTTTAATGTTTCACTTATAAACCAATTTATATAATTTATAAATTACCGTTTTCAATTTTTTAGTACTTTATAATACTTTTCTATATAGTTATAGAAAATTAAAACTGTTAAACAGATCAAATCACTGTTTAATGTTTCACTTATAAACCAATTTATATAATTTATAAATTACCATTTTCAATTTTTTAGTACTTTATAATACTTTTCTATATACTTATAGAAAATTAAAACTGTTATTCTTTTATTATTTTCATGGTAAATTTAAGTTTTGTTGTAATTTTCAGTTGGAACAACTTTTAATTAATGTACAGAATTAGCGCTAAAGTATAATTTATTTATGTATACTGGATTAAATTGGTTTCACCCTCAGTGTACTCGGAATAATATTTTCTTCAAAACTTTGATATTTGTACTGAATCTCTTTCATCGCTTCACCAAGGTGATTCTAACGGTCGTTGCCATAGCAATAATGGACATTTTTTCAAGGTCACTGACTTAAATAATAAACTTTTATGGTGAAGTGAATTTTGTTTTATTTATTTTTTTTTTTTGTGATTAAAATAGTAAAGGCGTCCGTAGCATCCAAAAATTTTGTTTATTGTAATATTATGTCTATTTATTCAAATAAATAATTTATATATAAATTGCATTAATTTTATTGAAAATGTGAAATAAATACCATATAAATGAAAGACCATTAACTCGTAACTATTATTTAATTTGTTATTGAAAATGTGAAGTAAACACCATATAAATGAAAGACCATTAACTAGTAACTATTATTTAACTCGATTTATATACAATTGAAAAAACTTACGCTTTTTATTTCGTATTAGAATTTTATCCAATCATCTCACGACTCACTTACAACGTCAGGATAGTGACGTTATATGTGACGCTAGCATTCAGCAGCGCCAACTAACCCAGGTCGTCAAATTCCCGTGACTCAATTGGATTATTCTGATCACGTGAATCAGAAAAAGTTTCCACAGACAGTATAGGAGCCTTCCCACCTGTATGACCTTATCTGTGATAGCAACTTCAAAACCTCAGTTTTATACATTATTCTACTTTGGACTGGACATATGCCAGGTAATTTAAAATATTATTTTAATGGAATAGGAATATAAATATTTTTATTTAGGAATTTAAACTGAGATATGGTCATACATTCACTGAATAATAGCTTTAAGAAACGAAAAGAAATTCGCAATATTTTCCTTGTTTAAAATTTCCATTATTAACCAATTTATAAATTAGCATATTCTAGTTTTATATTGCTTTATAAAAATATCTAAAACATTAATATAGTTATACTTTTTATTATTTTCGTTATAAATTTATAAGTAATTTTCAGTTGACAACTTTTTTTCTGTAGAGTATTAAGTTTAACGTATAATATATTTATATTTATAGAAACCTCATCGTCAACAATGAAAAGAATCGTTATGAATAATTATCAAAGACAAGCTGGGATGATGTTAAGTAATATAAGATTGATAGTTTATAATATTCTAAATCACTTAGATAATTTTCAATTAAAGAAGTGCAAACGTGTCTCTCGCTTATGGAAAGAGGTAGCGGAAGAAATCATGAGAAAAAGAATAATCATCATAAGAAGGGTAAATTTTATATTACAGATATAATAACGGAATTTTTATAATATATTTTGGCATAACTTCCTGCGATTAAGTTTAAAATTTTAGTTCGATTGTAAGTCCTATGCTTATATGTATACCAATTATCATATGTGTGAGTAAAAACTAATGTTAGTGAAAAAAAACTTATCCCGTTAGTAAGACACAGAATTCAATCAATACCATATATGTTAATAATCAAACTTGACTGACCGGATGCCCGTTTTCAGTCGAACTATTGTACCGATTTCTATAAGTAAGATATCGTTATAAAAATCTAATCTTTGGCTATCGTAGACAGCCAAAATTATATGTTGTTATTAATAACTTAAAATTAAAGAATAAAAATTAAATTGAAATTATAGTTCCTCTAAAAAGGCAGAAATCACAGATGGCGTTGTAATGTAACAACGGACGCCAGCTTATTCTGATCACGTGAATCAGAAAAAGTTTCCACAGACAGTATAGGAGCCTTCCCATTGTATGTCCTTATCTGTGATAGCAACTTCAAAACCTCAGTTTCATACATTATTCTACTTTGGACTGGACATATGCCAGGTAATTTAAAATATTATAATAAGCATATAAAACGAATTTTAAATCGACTTTATTAAAAAATGAAGTTAATAAAAATATGATTTAATTCAAATTAAAAATAAAAATTTTATAAACATTTAATATTAATTTCATTTAATATATCATATAAAAAGTTATTTTGGAATATACTTTTTTCTTTAAATTTCTTAGCTATTTATTATTATCTTTTCTAAATAATTAGTATATATGTACAATATTTTACAAGAGTAATGAATAAATTTTAATGAGCAAATTTTATACACAAACATAATATTCATTTATTAAATATAATTATGGTACAACTAAACGATTTGATAGGTAAACTATTATTGAAATCATTGTTTTTGTAAGGGATTGATGTTTTTTTTTGGTGAAAAAGTTGTATAGTTGTTTTGTGATTTTTGCAATCTTCAATTGCAGGAATATCATATAAGTTTAATTTTGATTGTAGAATTTTATTTTAACTCTCGAGTTGTTGAATTCAAAGGTCAAATTTCTCTCAGAATACCAATTTAGAGTAACTCTACATCTCACTCGAAGTTAGCATCCAACTCGAGTTAGCCAACTCGCGAGTTTACTCGCCTTTCAGAATACGGCCGTGGTTGTTGTAATTCTTTTAATTGGTTTTTGCAATTATTAAGACATTGTAACAGGTTTTGATTTTTTCCTTTTCAGTAATTTCATCTGTGAAATTTTTGCTTTTAACTTTATTCCGGTTAGTTTTGTCAAAACACTTACATCACTCTTCACAACAGAAACAGTATTATGACTTTGTGCTCTGCTTACAGTCTGGTTAGTGTCATTAACTTTGGTTTCTTCATTGAAAATACAAGATGCAAGATCGAGTGAAAGTTTCTGTTCATCAGTAGTTATTTCATTATATTTTCGTTTCACAGCACTTGCAGGTCCCTGCCTCATTAGCTTCCTCCGAGTTTTGTTCTCTTTTGGCTGCATTTATCATGGATAGTGTGGGAACACACTTGGTACAGCATTTGGGTCTAATCGTCTGGTTTTCATCCCAGTTTTATAGTCGTAGATAGAAAGTGGAGACTAAAAAACATGTGCTCCATCGCTTGGTAGTCTTGGCTATGAATTTCGTCGTTTATTAACTACAGCAAAAATTAAAAAAAATGAATTCTTAACTATGGCATTAATTAAACTTAATAGTGTGTAATAATATAATATTAACAATTAAAAACATAAAAAAAAAAAAAAATAAGCATGTTTCTTACTTCGTCTGCTCGAGACTAAAAAACATGTGCTCCATCGCTTGGTAGCCTTGGCTATGAATTTCGTCGTTTATTAACTACAGCAAAAATTTAAAAAAAATGAATTCTTAACTATGGCATTAATTAAACTTAACAGTGTGTAATAATATAATATTAACAATTAAAAACATCAAAAAAAAAATAAGCATGTTTCTTACTTCGTCTGCTGACATTGCTGATCCATTGGTATCGACGTAGTTGTCAGCGGGAAATTCATGAAAACTGAACTGTGAATTTTTTTTTGATGAATCAGAGATACAAAATGGAACACTACATGGATTATTTTTAATCAAACTATATAAAAAAACTCTATATAAATTATAAAATAAAGATACAAGCACGTAAACACATACGAGAAGTATGACACAACAGTACAGTACACAACAGTAGGAATGCAGCGCCGTCTCCTGGAAATTTTTGAAAACACTGTTCTCTTTTAGTGACACGACTGTAAAGCGAAATGGTTAGGCTTTGTCTGTCCTTGTAGGCTATGCTTTGTCCTTTGTAATGTACAATATTACAACATTATTGTCTTTTTAGAGGAACTATAATTTCAATTTAATTTTTATTCTTTAATTTTTTAAGTTATTAATAACCATATATAATTTTGTTAGCATTTAGTTAGAATTTTTGACGTTAACAGAAGTTTAATTAAAAAAAAAATTAATTAATGTTCTTTCAATAGTATCTAAGATGTAAAATAAGAAGTTTTGGAAATACAAACTGTGTATATTCCAAACACATCCTGTATATAAATTACATGGTTAAAACAAATCGATTTGATAGAGAATCAAAAATAAAAAAAAAATTAATTAATGTTCTTTCAATAGTATCTAAGATGTAAAATAAGAAGTTTGGGAAATACAAACTGTGTATATTCCAAACACATCCTGTATATAAATTGCATGGTTAAAACAAAATCGATTTGATAGAGAATCAAACAATCCAACATTGAATAATGTTGGATTGTTTGCTAACGGAATTTCGGCCTGCTCTAGGTAGATCAGCCATCAGATAACTCAAAGACCATTATGGAATTCCTCATCCCAAACCTCCAAGGTTTCACAGACATCAAAAGCTGAAAACACAAGGGATTAGGTATCAAAAACATCAACAAAATTATGCATTTCTTTCATTTCATATTTAATTTTAATACAGCGTAATTTACTAACATTTAATATTTTTAATTAATTAAATCAATTTTGTAGGATTTAACTGTTATTTATAAATGACTACATTTAATGAAAATATTCATTTGTTTGAAAATTGTAGATTATTTTAAAATAATGCAATACTTTATTATAAAATTTAATATCGGAATGAATACTGTATGTATTAATTCCAGGTTTTTTTCTATTTAAAAAATATTTTAATTTTTCAGAGAATTCCATACTACTGCTCAAAAATGGCAATCAAACAACCCGAACTATTATTGCCATATTTCAATTTCAAGCAAAAACAGCCTGTTCAGTTTGTTTCGGAGGTTTTCCGTCAAAAATTTATGGTTAACCTGTTTGGTAGTTTAAAATTCTACTTAAAAATAAATAAATTATTATTTATATTTAAAATTACTTCTTAAAATAAATAAGTTAAATTTTATTTTTCTACTTTCAGAATATAAAAGTTTAGTCCAACTTCAATTTTTTCTATCAACTAATATTGATAGTAAAATAAAAACACGGTTAGCAATATTTCCTTCTCTTCCAGAAATAAGCATATATCATTTCACATTTTCACCTGAGCAAATAGCACTTAGATATGAGAAGAGAATAACCAACATAACAGATCTTATAAAAGTTCCGAAAGAAGATATTAAATGTGTATTATGGTTTCTGAGTAAAGATTATCAACGTTACGAAAACAGCTTCCCAGTGATAGATGTGCCTTCCATCGTATTAACTTGTAATATTATCAACCTTACTACTGATTATAATGATCACTTTGGCATCGCATTTGTCGGAAAGAGAATGAATGCAGCTGTGCTGAGAATACTGGATGAAGATATGCCTTCTTTAGAAATGGAAAAAAATTTCATGCAACAAGTGGAAGAGATAAAACGTTACAAGTTTAATCACTTCAAAGCGGTGGCTTTCATGTGCACAAGGTCGAGCTGCTTAGATATAACACGAGACGATATGCTCTCTTTATTTAGGAAGTCGTTTCAGAACGTTCCTGTTTTATATTATAGAGATATGCTTTTATGCGATTTAAATATATTTAAATCGAATGCGGAGTGCAATAGAGACCAGCAAGAGATCGAATATAGCCACGATCTGATATTTGTATTGATATGGTTTAAATGATACCTTTTACTGACGGTAAAGGCGCGTTAAATGTATTGTTTCTATTATGAATATTTGTTATCTCTTATATTCAGATGAAATTTTCATCATGAAGTTTTTTTTGTATATTGTAAATAATTGTTAAATAAAATTTTTCTTGAAGTTAAAAGTGATATTTTGTGAAAAATCACATGAAATTTTCGGATACGATTTAAAAAAAAATATTAATCTAGATATCAATTTTATTATTATTTTTTAGAACTATTTAAACATTATTTAATATTCCTTTCTTATCTTTTATATAAATAGTTTTTCTGATTAATGTAAAATATTTTTATTTGTTAATAATAAAAAATGAATTTTTTACACTACAATTGTTACTAAGATCGTATAGATGAAATAAACTATAATTCATATTAAAAATATGCGATAAAATTGTAAATAACATAAATTTCAATTTTACTTTTCTCTATCTTGGAATCATTTTTGTCGTACTTTCTGAATAAGAGACGATTATAATATCATCAAACTGGCATTAATAATCTCTGCACCAACTTTGGAATTAACGAGATTTTCGTGAAATTTTATAGTCATATTCTGCCATTAAAGATGATGATACTCTATAGAATAAATTATGATAATTTATTTCTGTTTAATGGTAAAACATCTTGCTATCTCTTTGTCAAGTTGCAGTGATAGAGAGATAGGCCATCTTAATTCGAAGAAAATCAACATCGTTTACATTGTCATAAGATGCTAATTTATGGCATAATTATCTTACTCCTGTAATTGTTAAGAATTTATGTATATTTCGAGATTTCTTTTACTAATATAAAAAAATAATAGAATATCCTCATAATAGTATATTAATTAGATTTAAATATTATCCGGTGAAACTTGATACTAAGGATAGCATTATATGATTAATACTATCTTTTGTATTACAAACATGATTTGAATGTTTTCTTCTTTCTTCGTAAAAAATATGTATGTTCTTCTTTCTTCGTAAGTAAATAAAGATTATGCATGATTCATAAATGAAGATTTTTATATCACCTGAGTAGAGAAGGGGTTTTAACCTATTGATGACTCCAAACCCCCAATAGATTGTCCAATGGTCCCATACCCTCTTCATTTGTGATGACTCCAAATCCCCAATAGATTGTCCAATGGTCCCATACTCTCTTCATTTGTCTGTCGAAATAATCATCACCATTCCTTATATTAGCTGCCAGTATGACTTCCAAATATGTCAACAGTTTGAATTTACTGTACTTTAGAGATCGAGTCCCATACCGAGCATTTAGTTCCCATACTCCCTGTTAAAAACAGCTAATGAAGATTTTTATATCACCTGAGTAGAGAAGGGGTTTTAACCTATTGATGACTCCAAATCCCCAATAGATTGTCCAATGGTCCCATACTCTCTTCATTTGTCTGTCGAAATAATCATCACCATTCCTTATATTAGCTGCCAGTATGACTTCCAAATATGTCAACAGTTTGAATTTACTGTATTTTAGAGATCGAGTCCCATACCGAGCATTTAGTTCCCATACTCCCTGTTAAAAACCGCTGGACTAGAGAGTTACACATAGTGTTAATGGGATTTCTATAAACATCTAAGCAAAATTCAGTGATTTATTTTCATATTATGTATTATTTACTGCTATATTTGTACTCTTCCTGAAGTAGAGGGTGGATGATTAATCCGACCATTCCTTCATATCTGCCATAAATAACAGTAATAAAGATCTCATTTGGTTATTTTCAAGAATCTTCATGCAACGGTTTGCAGATTTTATCTGCATCTTTTTCTTACAAAAGCCTATACTTTTCATAAAAAACTTACAGATATTTCTATACATGGAAGCTATGATATATAGTTTTATACGCATATAAAGAAGTTTTTCGAAAGGATTAATTTTAATGGTAAAGATTATCAAATGATAATCGTTACCATTAAAAAGAAGGAGAGTCTTGAGTTTTGATGAACAATTCATGAAATACATTGAGTGTTCTAAAACGACACACAAGCATACATTTGCAACAGAAGAAATTTGGGCAAATATGTTCAAATAGAAATTAATTCCTACCAGGAATAATCAAACTGATAAAATAAATAATATCAAATTTCTTTATATTGATCATTTAAAAAATATATAGTTATGAAAAAAACAAATATTTTAATATATATTTTTTAATTAAAATGTTATGAAAATTATAGTAATTATGAATATAGTATTAGAATGCTGAAGCAAAGCTGATTAGAACATTAAACGTAGTAACTCAATGTTAAATAAATTACGAGATTGTACCGCCAATAATGTAGTAGTAAATGGTGGCGAAACTAACAAACTTAGCGACTATAGAGAGGATTTTTTTGTAAATTAATTTTAGTATTATATTGAAAAACTTAAGATACTCAAATTCGATTTATTAGCTCCTAATATTTTCATTAAAATATATCTAACTGCTTATTCATGGCATTTAGAATCCAGGAAAGGTTCATTACGAAGAAGTAAAGTAATTTCGTTTGTCGTTATGTAAGCCTACTTAATTGTTAGTCTATTTCGAAGTTGACTTTCGAACATCAATGCATTAGAAATAGACTAATTAGATAACGACAAATGAAATTACTTTACTTATTTCTTCCTGATAAACATTTCATGAATTCTAAATGCTATGAATAAGCAGCAAGGTATATTTTTAAACAAAATATTCAGACAGCAAACGATTAATTCCATCACCAACCGCTAGGATCGTTGGTCAACAAGACTTTACATTGCTTCATTGAGGTTGGACACCTTAAGATTCTATTCAGTTTTGTGCTAAACGAAAATTCCTTAAATTATTTAGAAAAATATAAATATTTAAATTATGTAAAATTTTTCCTAACTGTATAAAGGCAATTGATGGGAAGCACAACATATATATGCCATCATTTTTGCAAACCAACTTCTATTTTATGATACGATTGTATTAGATAATAGAAAGGAATGCAGAATGTTTTAAGAAAAACTTTAGACGGAATATTAATGGCTATTTATAGCATAATGAGATGTCCATAAATAAAAGTATTTGTGTCTTTACTGTAAAGGGAATGTTTAACAATGCCGATTGAACAAAAGAAAAAAATATCTAATTAACACAGGAAGGTCACAAATTAAAAGGCTATTCACTTTCATATCGATTCTTTCATTTTTACTGATCGCGAATAGATTTCTGAGGTTTAAGTTAAAGAACTTTTGATCAGATAGGAACAAAATTTCCAGTCGAATAATTACTATCATTCTTTTATGAGTTCCAAACACCACATGCATCCCGCAAGCTTTAAGAGAACAAAAGAACAATATGTGAATATGGCCTGAAGCAAATATCTTTCATCAATTGTTACCAACTGACTGTATGTGAATTATTTAAAAATATCAAGAAATTTTCCTGAAGAAATTAATTTATAATATCAATATTTATAGCAAGGGAGGCTCTAGGCCTCAGCATAGTACACACTGATTCAACAGAAATATATAGACAGAAATATATCATCTTATTTCTCATCAAGAAATATTTGCTTCACACTAAGATATGGTTAATTATAAAGACTGTGTGGTATCCGAAAATTGTATTATAATGTGAAGATGAGTTCTTTTATCAAAGCAAGAATTAACATTCATATAAACGTAACTTTATCAATGTTTATTTTCCGAGTTACAAACTTCAGTCTAGCCATATCAGTACAATTCTTATCGTAATAGCATTGTTAGCAGTAAATAAATACTCAATGAAACAGTTTTCTTCTTCATCAGCATCACATAGTGGTACATCTATTCGACGCAATTTGCAAATTAAGAAAATAGGCAGATTTGGAAACTTATATTTCAATAAATATCTGATAAAAGTTTGTATTTTTTGTGGATATTTCCACTCGAGGAAGACGAAACAGGAGCATTTGAAGGGTTCCAATTTACAATCTTTTATTTTTTCAATTTCTTTCATCAGTTTCGATTTAATGCTTTTATAGCGGGCTTCAGCTGTTATTTTCAACGTAACAACATTCATTCGCATTCCTGAAAAATTTTTGCCATGACGTTTATAGCTGATAAATAAATCTTTTCGAGTCACTAATGGCAAAGAAGCTACATCGAAATCCGTGAAGGAATATTTATTATTACAAATATCGTTATCAGTGAGCCACAGAACACATTTCTTATCTCCCTCTGAAGTCTTTATTATTTTCGTTAGACCTGCTATTCTTTCCTCATTGTTGTGCAGAAAATTTATGTTACATAAAAGAAATCGTTCGTTTATTTTTCCTAGAGGAAAGAGATATCTTTCTTCGTGGATAGAGATTTTATAGTTTAGTACAAATATATGTAGCTTAAATAATTTCATGAGCCCTGAATAGAGAAAAAGTGAAATTCACTAATATTTTATGAATTATTAACTATCGTTATAATTAAATCAATTGATAAAATAATATAAAAATAGAAAAAAGTATTTTATAATTTCACCTAAAGTTGGATATGCAACTTCAGGTAGGTTAGATTCCAGCAAAAATTGAAATTTTCTGTGTTGTCGGGAATCCAAACATTCCAGGAATTCTGCTTCTGTAAGTGACGGTGTCATCAAAAATGAAAATATGCCCTACAAAATTCAAATAAAATTATTCATTGCGGTTGAAGTACAGTACAAATTATGAATTTTTTAATTATTTGTAACTTTAAACGATATTTTTGACATATTAAATGCTGTAAAAATTTTAAAATACTTTATCACAAAATTATCACAATTTGGAAACAGATTTTTTTCATGCTGAACCATCATACTATATGAAAATCAAAGATTACGATTATTTTTTAAATAAATAATTAATTAATTTTTAAATAATCAGCAAAATACACAATAAGTAAGCATTTATAAGTATAATTTTACATTAGCGTAGTATGTATGAAAATAGTACCGATCGAAAGATGACAACGAGAAGAGGAATGTTTCCAAAAGAACTGCACTTCTGTCAAGGGCAGGCACCAAAAAAAATTAATAATGAATTATAGTATTTTTCTAACATTGTATCTAAATCGGTGCGCACCGCCATTTTGTTTTGAAATCCGAGATACAATACTTTTCGGAATGAATCGTTAACACAACGGAATTGTCGATTTATGTTTAAGCATCAGTCGGTGGGGGTTAACCTTTATTTTTTTATCTAAACTTTGTCGAAAGAGTGAAATTAAAGGATTTAAGTCAGGGGAGTCCTACCTTTTGGCTTCCTTGGGCCACATTTGAAGAAAAAAAATTGTCTCGGGCCCCACATAAAATATATTAATTCTAATGAAAGTTATTAAGCAAAAAATTTAGTAAATAATGTAAATATGTAATATTCACCATGACAAATAAACAAAAATATCATAGAACAAATAATCTTTGACTTCTTTTCGTTTAGGAATTTTTTAAAAATTATTGAGCGGTCAAGAAGTTTTAATCACTGAAATAAGATATATTTAAAAAAAAAAAATACAGAAATAGGAATGTAGATAGGTATTTAATTAATAAAAACTTCATTAAATTGATTATATTTTTTATATATATTTTTAGTATAGAAATGAAACAAATTTCTTTTTCTTTATTAATGGGATTTTTGATGATGATACGGTGAATTTCAAAAAAAAAAAAAAAAATATAAGTACATTAAAATCTCAACATTTTAAGGAAGTTTACGATTTTATGTTGGGCCATAATCATTATAGTGGTGGGCTGCGGGTTGGACAGCCCTGATCTAAACTAAGAAATACAATTATATGCTTGCAACTTATTACTGAATATTTTTTCTTATTTTATCCACTTTTTCCTATAAAATTAAATTTATTTTTTGTTTTATTGTAGCTTTTCGAAAGAAGTATGAAATATTGAAATAAAATAAGTAAATAAATAAAATATTCAATTTTTGGTTGTTATAATTATATTCCATTCAAAGAAAATCAATTTTTTCAACAAATCATTGCTTTTGAAATTGAGGCAAGTCCATTGGTGCATACCAAAACCATGATTTTATTCACCTAACACAGATGATCATTATTGCTTATTAAATTTACATGAAATAAGACTACAAAAATATAAAATATTTCTATTACTGCTTATGAATATTTTTAAACCCATTCAAATGCAAACCATTAAATATCTAGCAATAACATAAAATGAACTTGCCCCACTTTCAAAATCAATGGCTCGTATAAAATAAAAAATTTCTAAGTATTCCAATCTATAACATATTATATTATATAATTGGAATACTTAGAAATTTATTATTATTGAAACCAAATTTATTGCATATATTATATTATATATATGCAATAAATTTGGTTTCAATAATAATAAATTTAGAGTTGCAAACACTACTTGCATTATTCATAATTAAAAGAACATCTGAATACTGAATTTAATCAATAAAAAATGATGATAAATGCTGAAAAGAACTAATTAAGCTGATTATTTTTTGTGTATGTTTTGAACTGATTTAAAACTGACAGATTATGAATTAGAACATTGTGGCCACTTTAAATGACATGTCTGTTTGTCATTGATTTCACAAAAATTAATAATTGATTTAAAAAATTTTATGAACTACATTAGAAATTTGAGCACCCATCATTTTTAGTATTTGAAGATATAAAATGGAAAAAATGTACTGTCGAGTTCATTTTTAGTAATGAACTCCATATTCAATTTCATAAAATTTTATATATTGATTTAAAAATAATAATAGCAAGAAATAAAACTCTTTCAGCAGGAAAATGAAAATTAAGTGGGAGTATTTTGATCTGTTCAAGGATCATCTTTAGCCATTAGACTCAAAACTCTCTTGAATCTAGTGGCTAACGATGATCCTTGAATGAATCAAAAACATTCACATTTTTCTGCTGAAATGGCTTTATTTCATGCTGTTATCATTTTGATTTTGTATAACAGAAGTTATGAATATTCTTCGATTCAGAAATTATTATTAATTGATAGAGTGTACTCTCAATTTCATGAACTTGTGTGGACCCCGAAAAAAGGTTCATAAAATTGAAAATTCATAAATGAGAATGACATTAATTAACATTAGGAACTTTTTGGGACAACTAAATACCGTATATACTCGAATATAAGCCGATCCCCAACTTCAGAGTTTAAAAATCGGTAAAAATGCATAACCCATGTATAAGCCTACCCCCTGACTTTAGCACTAAAAATTTAAAATCTATAAAATATGTGATTTTTGATTTTTAGTTATCGATATATTAATGCCATTTGCCAAAATAAATATTTTATTGAAACTAAATATATACATATAAAATAAATTTTATAATACAAACATCAATATATAATTTAAAAGGTAAAATTTTACGTTACCCGAAGCGATCGAGCACATCGTGCCACTGGCTGCAACCTGCATTTGTATAAGTGTTACAAACATCAATATATAATTTAAAAGGTAAAATTTTATGTTACCCGAAGCGATCGAGCACATCGTGCCGCTGGCTGCAACCTGCATTTGTATAAGTGCATCAGATAGGTGACGCCACGCCACCTGATGAGCCGCGATGCAGAAACTCTCGACAATAATCCAGCACAGCGCGCCTACATAAGATTCTTGGATTATTGTCGGAATTTCTGTGTCGCGGCGCATCAGGCAGTGCAGTGTCGCCTAGCTGATGCACTTATATACTGTAAATGCAGAGGTTAGATTCGATGGCGGATGCGCTGGATTGCATCAGGTAAAGTAAAATTTTACTAAAGTAAAAAATCTAACTGGATGCGGATGTTAGGGTTGTGTCGCTTCAGAAAATATCAAGTTAACGATCATATAAACGTAACTTTATCAATGTTTATTTTCCGAGTTACAAACTTCAGTCTAGCCAAATCAGTACAATTCTTATCGTAATAGCATTGTAAGCAGTAAATAAATACTCAATGAAACAGTTTTCTTCTTCACCAGCATCACATAGTGGTACATCTATTCGACGCAATTTGCAAATTAAGAAAATAGGCAGATTTGGAAACTTATATTTCAATAAATATCTGATAAAAGTTTGTATTTTTTGTGGATATTTCCACTCGAGGAAGACGAAACAGGAGCATTTGAAGGGTTCCAATTTACAATCTTTTATTTTTTCAATTTCTTTCATCAGTTTCGATTTAATGCTTTTATAGCGGGCTTCAGCTGTTATTTTCAACGTAACAACATTCATTCGCATTCCTGAAAAATTTTTGCCATGACGTTTATAGCTGATAAATAAATCTTTTCGAGTCACTAATGGCAAAGAAGCTACATCGAAATCCGTGAAGGAATATTTATTATTACAAATATCGTTATCAGTGAGCCACAGAACACATTTCTTATCTCCCTCTGAAGTCTTTATTATTTTCGTTAGACCTGCTATTCTTTCCTCATTGTTGTGCAGAAAATTTATGTTACATAAAAGAAATCGTTCGTTTATTTTTCCTAGAGGAAAGAGATATCTTTCTTCGTGGATAGAGATTTTATAGTTTAGTACAAATATATGTAGCTTAAATAATTTCATGAGCCCTGAATAGAGAAAAAGTGAAATTCACTAATATTTTATGAATTATTAACTATCGTTATAATTAAATCAATTGATAAAATAATATAAAAATAGAAAAAAAGTATTTTATAATTTCACCTAAAGTTGGATATGCAACTTCAGGTAGGTTAGATTCCAGCAAAAATTGAAATTTTCTGTGTTGTCGGGAATCCAAACATTCCAGGAATTCTGCTTCTGTAAGTGACGGTGTCATCAAAAATGAAAATATGCCCTACAAAATTCAAATAAAATTATTCATTGCGGTTGAAGTACAGTACAAATTATGAATTTTTTAATTATTTGTAACTTTAAACGATATTTTTGACATATTAAATGCTGTAAAAATTTTAAAATACTTTATCACAAAATTATCACAATTTGGAAACAGATTTTTTTCATGCTGAACCATCATACTATATGAAAATCAAAGATTACGATTATTTTTTAAATAAATAATTAATTAATTTTTAAATAATCAGCAAAATACACAATAAGTAAGCATTTATAAGTATAATTTTACATTAGCGTAGTATGTATGAAAATAGTACCGATCGAAAGATGACAACGAGAAGAGGAATGTTTCCAAAAGAACTGCACTTCTGTCAAGGGCAGGCACCAAAAAAAATTAATAATGAATTATAGTATTTTTCTAACATTGTATCTAAATCGGTGCGCACCGCCATTTTGTTTTGAAATCCGAGATACAATACTTTTCGGAATGAATCGTTAACACAACGGAATTGTCGATTTATGTTTAAGCATCAGTCGGTGGGGGTTAACCTTTATTTTTTTATCTAAACTTTGTCGAAAGAGTGAAATTAAAGGATTTAAGTCAGGGGAGTCCTACCTTTTGGCTTCCTTGGGCCACATTTGAAGAAAAAAAATTGTCTCGGGCCCCACATAAAATATATTAATTCTAATGAAAGTTATTAAGCAAAAAATTTAGTAAATAATGTAAATATGTAATATTCACCATGACAAATAAACAAAAATATCATAGAACAAATAATCTTTGACTTCTTTTCGTTTAGGAATTTTTTAAAAATTATTGAGCGGTCAAGAAGTTTTAATCACTGAAATAAGAAATATTTTAAAAAAAAAAAAAAAAACAGAAAAAGATCGATTGATGATTAAAATATGAATCTCCAATTCCGTTGTGTTAAAGATTCATTCCAGAAATATATCAGCTTTCAAGACAGGTTTACAAAATGGCGGCGCGTTGCTTTAGGTATACTTGGTATTACATGCGGAGAAATAAAGCAGTATAATTTCATCATTCATTTTCTCGATGTCTGCACCAGATAAAAGTGGTCCTTTTAGAAAGTTTTCGGTACTCGTCGTCATCTTTTGATAGTACTATTTCCGTTCATATGGGGCTAATGTAAAACCGTCCTATATTTTTACCCGATTCTATATTTTTACAAATTTAATCAATATTTAAATAATAAAAAACTTACTTTCCCTATAATAATCATTTCTCTACATATAATTCTATTTGCAATTTTTCTCCAAAACGAACAAACATGCTTACATTTCAATAATTCAGAAATATCTAAATAATTGAAGATTCTTTCAACTATGAAACTGAAATTGGTCAATATAATTCCGCCATATAATTGATACTCATTTATACTCATTTCCTCCATTGTTGCTGCTGGATTTTCTGTAAAGAAAAATTAAATTTACGGTTAATAGCGATACTATTAGAACAATATAAGCTACAGCTTCTAAATATCTTGTGAAATATAATCATAAACAATAAATTTATAAAGTGAAGGCTTACAATAATCTATTGAACACAAGTTAACACAAGTAAGTTTGTATTTCATGTAAGTATTCACTTACATGAAATACAAACTTACCCTGATATATAATCACTCCTGAGTATAGACTCGACTGAATCTACTGATAAAAAAACAAATAAAGCATTTAAATATATTGACAATACCAGGTACTGGATGTATAGTGACCAAATGTTCTTGATCGTGGCTGAATGACATTGGAGTAGAGTAACTTGTGACGTTGAGAAACCATGAATTCTTATTGGCTAAAATCATGCTTATTTCAATACACCCTTTCCTTTTCAAAATCTGAAGTCATTTAGAGCACAGACAAAAGAATGGAAAGATCTCTGAGTAAGTCTGTAATTTATATTAGGCTAATATATTATATAACATTAAACTTTAAATTTTATTAATCTTTATGTTATACATTTTTTGACATTTTTATGATTAATATAGCCTATTATTGGAAGCCCCATAAATTTTTTCTTAAAGGACTTCCTATGGAGTTCAAGATTCAAAATTAAACTCCTGTAAATTATTTTGTCTCCTGTATTTGTTTTATTATTATAAGCAATTTTATTTTCTGCTGTAATTCATAATATAATCTACTTTAAAAACTGAATTTGTTAACTGGAATAGGATTAATACTTTTTATATATATTTAATCAAACTAAACTAAGAAAGCTATTCGAGTATGATGAAGGATAATATATTATTTGTTTTTAAATATATTTTTCGGCTTTTTTCAACTTATCAGTCTTATATATAGTAATTATGGACTGTTATAATTAAACTGTCATCACTACCGACACATGTTGAAAAGTGCTATCGAAAGTTCAATTGAATTAAAACTCATACCGAAACATCAACCTCATTAGCAGTTCATTAAAGTATTATGAAATATTAATCGAACAGACAAGTTTTGACGCTAAACGATGGTCTACAGTTCTATTTTCTTAATATTTTGATAGCGGAAATGGAAAAGTTCACTTTCTAATATATTTTCCATATTGGATACCACGTCCAGATACTTGAATTTTTATTGGAATGTTTTCAATAATATTTTCGATGATTTGTAATTGGAAATTTACCAAACATTCATCGATATTCAAAACAAAATGAGTAAAATATGTTTCGAAATTCCGTTGATAATATATCAGCTTAAAATAATATATTCAATGTATGAGTCATGCCATTGTGTTTATTCCAAGAATTTCATGGACTCATTAACACGAGCAACTGTGAATGCCTCTGGCATATAATAAACATAAAACCTGTGCGGTTTCTTTCTCACAGATAAAATGCTGTACATTCTTATCATTCAAATTGAGATCTGTTAGTAAAAGTGATCAGCTCTATTATAACCCGATTAATTAAACATCATTAAGATGAAGATCATTTTTCACATTTTTTTATTGAAGATTTCTATAATTTATAATTAATGTAGATAAGTGATATGAAAAATAAATATTTTTGAATGATTCACTATAAGTTGGGAATACATATCAACGGTATATATCCGTGCTATAAGTAATTAAAAAATTAGAACGACTTGAATGAATTATTCGAGAAAATTCTTGGACTTGATGATTAACTTTTAAAAATTAGGAAATAGTTTTAAAACAGAATTTCTTAACAGACTTCCAATGAATTAACCGGGAAAAAATAAATATAATTTTTTACTAATTAAAGGCATTTATTAATTCCACTTTTTTCTTTGTCAGCTGTGATTAATTCCAAATAATCACTCCAGACAAACAGAATTTTATGTTAATTTTAATACGCTATATTTTGTCTGTACGAAATTATATTTTTCAATTATCTATACTTAAACTTTGAAGATTATATTGTTTTAATCATATAACTCAATGTAATTGTATCTCTGATTAACCGTAAATTTCATTTTTCTTTGCAGTAATATCAACAAATACAACGAAACAATTTTCTGAAAATGGATATCACTTAGTCGAAGCAATTGTATTGACCAATTTTGACAAAATAGTTGAAAATATATTAAATTAGATAATTACGATAATTACATAATTTAGATAATTACTAAATATTCAAATGCAAACGTGTTTGTTCATTTTGGAGGATTGCAGATAAGTTAATCTACATTTACGGAGTTGCAGTGTAGACGAGATTTAGGCCCGGTTGCATAAAGTTAACGATTCGCAACTAACAACCATCGGTAAATATGGCGACCTTTACCAAGAGTAGATAACTTGCGGATATTCCGTTGCATAAAAGTTTTAGCAAATGCTACGTCATAGTAACAACCAAAATAACTCCGCCTTCGAGTCTTCTTACGTGTTTGTCAAACATCCAATGAAAAAGTTTCTTACATTGGCGGAAGTAGATTCTAGTGACGTGGAAGTATTGTATGTTGGGAAGTGATGAAAATGACGTCTACTTTGAATTTTCGAAAGCCAAAGCGAATTTTATTATTATTATCTTGTATCTCATTTATGTTTTGTTTGTATAGTTTAGTTATAGTTGTGTTTGTGTTTTCATAAAATAAATTCTAATTAAAAATTTGAAATTATCTAACAAAGCGAGGGCCAGACGTTGTCATCACCGATTTTCTTCAAACTTAGTACATACAGATCGAAGGCACAATAAAATCTTCAAGTAGTAAAGTGCAACCCTCTAGCATTTTGCATTCACGCAAAAATCGCATTTAAAGTCTTCTTAGCACCTTATATACAATAATTTTAACACTATTGATATACTGAGACGCAAAAATCGCATTTAAAGTCTTCTTAGCAACTTATATACAATAATTTTAACACTATTAATATACTGAGATAGTTGTGTTTGTGTTTTCATAAAATAAATTCTAATTAAAAATTTGAAATTATCTAACAAAGTGAGGGCCAGACGTTGTCATCACCGATTTTCTTCAAACTTGGTACTGTATGTACCAAGTTTGAAGAAATTTTATTATAATCTTATTGTAATGAAGTTTGAAAAAATTTTATTATAATCTTGTTGCACTAATTGTTAATAATTCATGAAATATAGCAGTATTTTCATAATAATCATAGTAAGTTATTTTAAATCTATTTTTATAGATAAACGCTTCACTCTATTCCAAACAAACAAAAATTTGCTGGACGCCCAATAAATCAAGAACCAGATTGCCATATTCCCTTCACATCCGGGAATAAAAGTGGAACGATTTTTATTTGATTCAGCATTTATTTATCTCAATTATAGAGAAAGAATAAGTTATTTAACAAAATTAATAAATGTTCCAAAGGAAGAAATAAAATGCACTCTCTGGTTTATCAATAAGAATATTTTAAATAATTCAAATGACTACCCGGATTTTGGAGTACCTTCGCTGTTCTCAGCAGTTATGAACCTTTATTTGGCTTTGATAAAAGTAAATACTGAAAAGGAAGGCGAATGAATGTTGTTATGTTGAAAATAGTAGATGAACCGCCGTATAAAAATATTAAATCAAAATTAATGAATGAAATTAAAAAAGTTAGATTATAAATCGGAACCTTACAAATGTTTAGCTCTGGTATTCACCTGTTTGGAATGCTCAGGGAAAATACAAAACAATATTTTGTATTGCCTTAAAGAAATATTCCCACATTTGCCGGTTCTATTTTTTTCCGATAAGATTCTGTTAGATAAACCGATAAAAGATGAAAGATACGAACCTTATCTTTGGAATTTCTGTCATCACTTAATTTGTGATAAAGATGCTGTGGTAAGAATTATACTAATCTCATTAAACTAAAAATATGTGTTAAAGCAGGATTACTATAAATTTGTACATATTTTATATTTTGTATTTGGAAATGTTCAAACATATAAATTAGAAAATAAAAATTTTAGATTCATATTCATATAAATTTTTATTGTTTCTTTGTTCATCAACCTGAAATTATAAGCTGAAGTTTCGGATATATTTCTATAACTGACAACTTGTCAAGTTGATTTAAGCATAGTAAAGATGAGACATTTGATGATAGGATTATCTCCCTATACATTATTTAAAATCAGGAATGTTTAATTCATGAGTAAATTACATTTATTTTTGCAGTAAATTTAAGTACATATTTAAGCCATTAAATTAAATTTCTTTTTTTTTAATTAAGAAGTCAAATTGTACGATTTGTAAATTTTCTTAACAGTTTGACAATCACTTTCATTGCTGAATTTTAAAACAAAGTAATTACAGTGATACCTCGGTTCACGAACGCAGTGTAGACGAGATTTAATCCTCTATTTAGATATTCCCGTTTAAGTTAAACCGGTTTAAGTGTAATCTGTATTAACTAATGCCAGTGTAGAAAGGGTAGCAATAAATAAACATACATATATTGTTCTAGGGACAGCAATTAATCTAAAATTAATAACAATACAAAAAAAAATTACATCTAAAAATTCGATATAAAATAATTTTAGAAAATGAAGCGAATAAAATTACTTTTATTTAAAAAATTGGTACAATATATTGCATTTATATTCCGGTGTAAACATTTGGATTGGAGTTGCAAAATCGTAAGAAAGATTTGGAGGAATTTAAGTTACTTTTCGTTATAGATTCAAGTTTAGGTGAAAATAAAAATGTCTGCTGTATCCTTAAATTAATTTAATAATTGATTTTATTATAATCTCATGGTAGTAATCGTTAATAAATCATAAAATATTAGTGATTTTAAAAATGATGATGATAAATTATTCTATTTTTCGATATTCAGGGCTCTTGGATTTACACAGATTGCATAAGCCCGTTGTAAACTATGAAATCACGACACTCAGATAGCAATATTACTTTGATTTCCAGAAATAAAACTGCTGTGATTTCTATTTGATACAAATTCAGATACGATGCTTGAAAATATGCGTCGATTAATATACGAAACACTTTATATAGCGAAAAATATTTATAAATTGAAAATAATCTAAGGTAGTGATGCTAACGGGGCTCTGTGGCAATATTACTGATTGGTCACGACTAAACACAAAAGTTTTTATTTTTTAATTTTATAAAATAACAGATTACAATTGTAAATTAATTTAATTTTTGTGCTATAATCTAACATAACACTAACAAATGAAATAATCTTCACATTTAACATTCTACCTGAGAGGGGGGAAGCGACATCTGCTGACAATAAAAGAAATAAAACATTTATGTATATTGACAGTACAAGGAACGGGATGCATAGTGATCAATCGTCCTTGATCCTGACTGAATGACATTGGAGTAGAGTAAGTTGTGACGTTGAGTAACGATAAATTCTGATTGGCTAAAATAGCACTCATTTCATTAGATCGGCTTTCTTTTAAAAACCTGAAGTCATTTAGAGCATAGACAGCTCAGATCAGAGGATAAAGTTCAACCATAACCTCCATAATAGAAGTAGAAGAAGAAGAAGGAGCATAGACAGCAGAATGGAAAGATCTCTGAGTAAGTCTGTAATTTATGTTAGTCAAATATAGTATATAACATTAAAGTTTATTTTTTTGATCTTTATATTATACATTTTGCCATTTTTATGACTGATATATTATTAGAAGCCCCATAAATTTTCTTAAAGGAACGTGTATGGAGTTCAAGATTCAAAATTAAATTATATCATACATTAAATTATGATTAATCTATATTTATTGCCTATTATTAGATAACTATCTTCTTTCAGGCTATAATCCCTAATGCAATGTACTTTAAAAACTGAATTTGTTAACTGGCATAGGATTAATACTTTTTGAATAATTTTAATTAGATTAAAATAATAACATTTTCGAATCCGGTGAAGGAAAATATACAGTAATATTTGTTTTGTTTAATATATTTTTTGGTATTTTTTCAACTTATCAGTCCTATAATTTCGGACTCATAATTGTCATCACTACCGACAAGTGTCAAAAAGTGCAATCGAAAGTTCGATTAAATTAAAACTTAATACGAAACATCAACCCCACAGCAGTTTATTAAAGTACAGTATTCTGAAATATTAATCGAACAGACAGGTTTTGGCGCCGAGCGATGATCTACAATTCTATTTTCTTAATATTTTGATAACGGAAATGGAAAAGTTCACTTTCTGAAGTAGCCATATTGGATATCACGTCTAGATACTTTGGATTATTAGTGGAATGTTTCCAGTAATATTTTTAATGATTTGTACAATCAATCATCGATATTCAAAGCAGAATGAGTAAAATATGTTCAGAAATTCGGTTAATAATATTTCAGCTTAAAATAATATATTCAATACATGTGTCATGCCATTCTGTTTATTCCAAGAATTCCATGGACTCATTAACACGAGCAACTTTGAATGCCTCCGGCACTTAACAAACACAAAACCTGTCCGGTTTCTTTCTCACAGATAAAATACTGCAATATTTTTCAAGTATGTGATTATAAAACCAAATATATACTATATATGCAAATAAGGATGTATCTGTTTGCCTGCATCCTAACTGTTTGACTGATCGAGATAAAAGTCTTTGAATTAATCTTACATATAATAGATGACATAGGATACCCGAACACTATTAATCATCCCCAGATATAGAAATATAGCAGATATCAATTTATTTTCTTTATGATGGTGTATTCATATATAGCGGTTGCCATGTTTTAACTTTCTATAAATATATTAAAGGATAATGGAATGTTTTATTTTCTTTATGATGGTGTATTCATATATAGCGGTTGCCATGTTTTAACTTTCTATAAACCTTCATTAGAAATCTGAACATAATGTAGTTAGAAGTGTTTAAATATACAAATAAAGATAGTTTTTAATTTTCCTTTAATATTTCGACTTTTTTCAATATATGTAAGAATTTATATTAAAGGATAATGGAATGTTCTGTAATCGTCGTTTTTCATGACATCATAGTAATAACGAGTGCTACAAATATCGTCTTAAGGACATATCAATAGAAAATATTACAATATAGTAAATATTTCAGGTTTAAATTTATCTTCGCAACCAGTTTTACAGTCTGACGTCGCAATTTGCATGACTCCCTTCTGTATTATGTTATTTATCTTCGCAAATCTATTATCCTCGTCCTATCCTAACAATGTGAGGTAGATTATAGATGTAGTCTTATACCCTTTCTACACTGGCATTAGTTAATACAGATTACAGTTAAACCGGTTTAACTTAAATGGGAATATCTAAATAGAGGATTAAATCTCGTCTACACTGCAACTCCGTAAATGTAGATTAACTCGTTAGTTCCAATTTTGTCCCACAGGTGGTCCCATCCTAATGTAAATAGGCCGATTACGTTTCACTTTACGAATTTCGCTGACATATTCCCTCCATATGTCAATTAATATATATATATGTTTCCCAATCTTTTTTTTCTGGTTTTCGTAGTTTCTGTGCTGGAGACATTCGAGGTGAGAGCGGCCATTTTACAAATCACGTGGTCAAAACTGGATAATCAACTTTCAGAAACAAGATTATTTTAATCCGCTTTCGTTCGACTTAATCTGGATATTTTTAATCTCCTTCGTTCTACATTGATAAACGTAATCTAGAATAACTCGTTATTCTAGATTAAAGTGCCAGTGTAGAAAGGGTATTACCCTGTAACTGTTTCCTTGACTGATAAACAGGAATACGATTTTTCAAAATATTACTTCTGATATTTCAGTTGTATAATTGTCAGTATAGTCTATGGTATTTTATTATTATGCAATATCAAATTGTTAATTGTTGGATATGCCAGATGAAATGCAGTATATTCTGGCTTTCTACAAGATATAGTTTCTCCAGATAATTTCATTAATTTTCATGTTTTATTCTTCAGTTTTCTATCTGTGCAATAAATTTATATGGATCCGGGTTGTCGAAATTAATAAAACTGTATAATTAAAGAAACGCTTACACTCATATTAAATATTATCAATAATCTATGATTGATAATATTTAATATGAGCGAGTTTTTTTTATATTGATACGAGTTTCGAGACAATTTCAGTTTGATGGATGTATTTGTTGATAGATGATGCAGGAATCATCGCAATTTGCAAGTGTCTTCGTCTGTTGATAAAAATCTATATCATTCTAACCGTAGAATATTGTATTCCCTATCTCTATGTATTTTTTCCTTTTTTTTGTCTAAGTCATAAAATATGTTGACGTAACTAATTACAGATGTTAGCTTTATATTCATATTTTAAAGAGGCGTGCTTTCCTATTAATAATAGATTTTAGAATATGCAATGTATATAAAGTATGAATGGATATTTCATCATACATGCATACTTATAACCGGAGATATAAAACGATATTATGGATTAGATAACTATAAAAACTTTTATAAAAACTCACCCACAACCTTGATTGATTCAGAATGGGGTCGACAGATCGAATTTTATTTCAAGGGACCATTTGGAATTCGTGAAATAATAGACGAAAGTGACTATCTCTACATATTCTATACGTTTGTTCAAAATGGTGTTTTAACTATAGTAAAAGTGATCAGCTCTATTATAAACCGATTAATTAAATATTATTAAGATAAAGATCATTTTGCGCATCATAAAAATCTACTTGTTGTAGATTTCTAAAATTTATAATTAATGTAAATAATTGATGTGAACAATAAATATTTTTGAATGATTTACTGTAAGTTGGGAATATATATCGACGGAATATATCCTTGCTATAAGATGATAAAAAATATTAGAGCGATTTTGATTGGATTATGAGAGAAAATTATTGGACTTGATGATTAAATTTTAAAAATTAGGAAATTGTTTTAAAACAGAATTTCATAATAGATTTCCGATGAATAAATCGGGAAAAAATATATAAATTTTTTTACTAATTAAAGGCATTGGTTAAATTCGACTTCTTTCTTTGTCAGCTGTGATTAATTCCAAATAATATCTCCAGAGATTACAGAATGTTATATAAATTTTAATACACTATATTATTTCTTTATAAAATTATATTTTTCAATTATCTATTAAAACTTTGAATCTTATATTGTTTTAATCATATAACTCAATGTAATTGTATCCCTGATAACCGTAAATTTTATTTTCATTTTTCTTTGCAGAAAAATCAGCAAATACAACGAAACAAATTTCTGAAAATGGATATCACTTAGTCGAAACAATTGTATTGACCAATTTTGCTGATATAGTTGAAAATATATTAAATTATTTAGATAATAACGAAGTACTCAAATGCAAACGTGTTTGTTCATTTTGGAGAAGGATTGCTGATGGAATTATGAGGAAAAGAATAATCATCATAAACAGGGTAATTTTTCTGTTATTCAAAATTATAATATCATAAGAAAATAACAACAGAATCAAAATTTTAATTAATCTATATCTGCAGTAATTAATTCTGTTTGAATTTTGCAGGAGATATCATACTCCATGAGTAGAATGGCAGTTACGGAACCAGAACGCCTGTCATATTTAGATTTCCAAAAACAAGAGAGGGTTCAATTTTTAGTGGAATTTAAATTTCATGGCCTGAGAAAAATATATTTAGGTGAGAATAACTAATATTTTTTCTCTCTAAAAATAGTTTTAATTGTTTTATTATAATCTTATTGTGTTGATTGTTAATGATTCATGAAATATCGAGTATTTTCAGAATAATCATAGTAAGTTATTTTACTTTTATAGATAAGCCCTTCGTTTTTCCTCATAACAACAAAAGTTTGCTAACAAAATATAAAATCAAGACCCAGATTGCCATATTCCCTTCACTTCCGGGAATTAAAGTGGAACGATATTTATTTGATTCAAAACTTATGCAGCTCACTTATACAGAAAGAATAATGCACTTAACAGAATTAATAAATGTTCCGAAGAAAGAAATAAAGTGCATTCTGTGGTTTATCAACAACAGTATTTATGATAATCCAAATGACTACCCAGATTTTGGGGTACCTTCTCTGTTATCATCAGGTTACGAACATTTATTCGGCTATAATAAAAGTAAATTCTGTGCCATGACATTTTCAGGAAAAAGAATGAATGTTGTTATGTTGAAAATAGTAGATGAACCCCCGCATAAAAATATTAAATCAAAATTAATGAATGAATATAAGAAAAATAAAGATTATAAACTAGAACCTTACAAATGTGTGGCTTTGGTGTTCACCTGTATGGAATGCTCGGGGAAAATACAAACCAATATTTTGTGTTGCCTTAAAGAAATATTCCCAAATTTACCGGTTCTACTTTTTTCTGATAAGATTCTGTTGGATATACCAATGAAAGATGAAAGATATGAACCTCATCACTGGCAATTTTGTGAACACTTATTTTATGTTAAGCATCCTGCTGCAGTAAGAATTATACTAATTTCGTTAAATTAAAAATATGTGTTAAAAACAGGATAACTATAATTTTGTAGATATTTTATGTTTGTGTTGTGTTTGGAAATGTTTAAATATATAAATCAGAAAATGAAAATTTTAGATTCATATTCATATAAATAGTTATTGTTTCTTCTTTCATCAACCTCAAATTATAAGCAGAAGTTTCGGATATATATTTTTATAACTGACAACTTGTCAAGTTGATTTAAATTAGTAAAAATGAGACATTCGATGATATGATTATCTCGCTATATATTATTTAAAATTAGGAATGCTTAATTCATGAATAAATTATATTTATTTTTGCAGTAAATTGATTACGAATTTAATTAATTAAATTAATTTTCTTTTTTAATTGAGAAGTCAGATTCTACGATTTGTAAATTATCTTAAAAACTTGACAACCACCTTCATTGCTGAATTTTAAAACAAAGTAATTATCTACATCCGAATATACGAAAACTATTTAAAAATAATTTGAAAAATTTGCAAAGGTATAAAGGATTTAATTTTAATCTTTTGCATATATTTCTCTTGTCATTACTCATGATTTGTAAATACTGCGAAGCACGATAATTTTTTAGAAAATTGTAAAGTCATTCCAGAGAGGTGGTGTAGTCAAGGAGCAAATCTTGCGACACTCTCTTACGTCCCCTTCGAATAAGTGAGATTATTAAGGGACGACTGCTAGTTTCAACTAGAAGTTGCATTCACAGTTGTAGAGGGGAACGAATACTGATGGACGGGCCGGGCAGAAAATCCCGAAAAACTTTTCTTAAGTTACCATACCCAGGAAGCAACTCTTCGTCCTGCAAATTACATGTGGTCACCTGGCCTTCTGGCAACATATTTAAAACGTTTCCACACGTTACTGTTTTAATATTGAACTTGACCACCGTACACGCATTCATATAGTTAAGAGAAAGTTTATGAATACATTGTTATTTATGGTTAAAGTTATCAGTTTAGTCTTTTCTACGTACAACATGAATTATTGAAATTGTATATCTGTCATAAATAATCAAGAGTCGTGAGTCCACGATTATATTATAAAATTACTAATTAATTCTAATATAAAATTAGTTATTATTACTAAAAGCGTTCTGTCGGCCGGATGGCCGCGTGGTAAAGCTTCGGCTTCGAGGATCCGGGGATTCGGGAGGATCCGGGTTCAAATCCGGGTCCCACACCTCCAATTTTTCAGGAGGGGTCCGGGCCCGGCCTGTTGAACCCCCTCCTTCAACCATCCAGTTGACCCCATCACGGGTGCTGGCCAGCCTGAGATGGGAGCTATAAATGGCCACCGCCAGATAAAGAATATCCCATGAGGATATGGCGGCGTAATAAAACTAACCTAACTAAAAGCGTTCTTCTATTTACTAAAACATTATTAATTTTCAGAATTCCATTTTGTATAATTACTGTTTTCAGTGGTATATTTATAATTTTTACTTTCGGTGATGTATCGTATAAGAATGCATAATTTCCAGCATATATCTTTAAACCATGTTTTAAACGAGGATGAAAAAATGCAGTTAGCCATATTTCTAATATATCCTGGTGTACTCATAAAAGTAATCTCATTTTCTGCAGATCAGATCAATATTCATAAAATTAGAAGCGTTAATATATATGTCTATAAACAGAGTAACAAAACATAGAACTGACAAAGGTTGCAAAGAAAGAATTCAAATGTATGCTGTGATTTATGAATGAGAGCTATTCAAATTATCACAGTTCTCGAGGAGTTGTTTCTTCGGTCCTATTAATAATTTATATTGATTATTATGTGAGGTTCAATATGTCCCTTATTAATAAGGCATATCGGTTTCTTTTCTTCCATTGCTAATAAGGAATATATCATAATTTAAGGGTTAGGCCTTTTCTCTCTCTTTCATCACCGCAGAATACCTTTAGAATATAAATTAACTTAAATATTATCAGAAAATATCATCAATACAAATAATTTACAGATCACCAACTACCTTTTGTATTATAAATAATATACATGTTTTCCGAATCACAAACCGCTAAACTTGCAAAAACTATGGTGCCTCTTTCTTAAAGGACAAAAATAGTAAAAACATAAACAATCAAATTTAATATGTCATTGTATCCAAATTACCACCTCTGGCTTAGGGATCGAGATCCATTATTAGATAGCACAGAACCACAATAATATTACTAAAACTTCTAAATGCTTTTAAAGCTTAATGCATAAATGATTTAAATATAATGGACTTAATCAATGTGTGTTACTACCAATTTTAAACTCCTAATTCAAATGGATATAAATCAGATAATCGTAAATATACAGGGTGGTTCAAAAGATTGGGGAGCATGTAGAGGAGGCAATTATAAGCAAAAGTTTTTAGGGTCATTTTTTGATTTGGGCTTAGTTAAAAAGATATAATACCTGAAATTTTTGTGACGTATCTGACGTGGTGCTGGTGAGTAGCATCTGACATGGAATGTGGAATGCCGGGGATTTTGAGGGAACGCCTCAGAGTTTCCTTCGACGATGGTTGCGACTTAGGTTACTTTCGGCATTTTACTTAGGTTTTAACTCCTAGAAAAAATTACGTCACAAAACTTTCAAATGCTATAACTTTTCAATGAAGCCCAAATCAAAAAATGATCTTAAGGACTTTTGCTTAGAAGCGCCTCCTCTACATTTTCAAATAATCATTCCAGAGCAGTCAATTTTTCCTGGAATTTAAATTTCATATGCTGAGATATTATAATTTAAGTGAGATTAAAATTTATTTGTTCTATCTTCAATTAGTTTCAATTGATTTATCATAATCTTATTGCATTAATTGTTAATAATTCATGAAATATTGTAGTTTCCAGAATATTGATTGTGAGTTATTTTAAATCCACTTTTATTCTTTCAGATTTCTCTCTCCTCAGACAGGAAAAGTTTTTCTTTTTTTTTTAAATCATACAATAAATACAAAACCTAGATTGCCATATTCCTTTCACTTTTGGGAATAAAAGTGAAACGATTTTTATTTGATTCGAAATTTATGAAGATCAGTGATGAGGAAAGAATGAGGCACCTAACACAGTTAATAAACGTTCCAAACGAAGAACTAAAATGCAATTTATGGTTTAGCAATGAATGTTGGTTTAATGATGAAATTATCTTTCCCGATTTTGATGTACCTGCGTTGTTATCGTCAACTTCAGAAAATATATATAATTTTGATAAAAGTAAATGCTGTGCCATAAGTTTTTCACGAAAGAGAATGAACCTTTTTTGTGTTGAAAATAACAGATGATCTGCCATATGAGAATATTAAATCAAAACTCATGAATGAAATGAAGTTAAAGATTATAAACCGGAACCTTTCAAATGTGTTGCTCTGGTCTTCACCAGTCAGGAATACGCAGTAGATATAAAAGATTAAATTTTGATTCTGCTTAAAGAAACTTTCCCAATCATGCTAGTTTTATTTTCTCTGATCAGTTTTTATTAGATATGCCAATGAATAATAAAAATTATGATGATAGTTGGCTACTTTTCAGTTACTTTTATAAGCTGAACATATTACTGTGATAAGAAATATACTGTACTGATTTCGTTATGTTGAGGATTAATATGTTGAATATAATTTTGTACAAGTTTAATTGTTTGTGTTTTACAAATAAATAATCAGGCTTCTTTGTAGGTTTGCCTATCTTTAATTACATTGTTACATCGTAACGATTCTGACAAATTTCTAAACTTATAAAACGTAAAACTTAAAAATATATGAAACAATTAACCAATGGAGCAGATATGCATTTCGGCTTTTTATACGCCCGCCCTCTTCAGTCTTTATCTCAAAGATAACTGCAATAATTTACATAATGTTACAATAAATAAATAAAGAATTTAACCAAAAATATAATTTACAAAAAATTTACCTTAATATTAACAGAAAAACTTAAAATTATTAAAATATCCAAAATTATCTTTAAATAATAAATTTAAAACTGTCATTACGTAACTATTCCTTTTTACCGCAATTGTACATTAATCTTGGATTTAGGCAATGTATAATATATTTTTAAATTATACATTGCCTAAATACAAGATACATATACAATTGCCAAGTAGAATGGAGCCAAGAGCATGGAATATCTTCACTATTCACCAGATATTGATATTCCAAAAATTGATATAGATAGGAGAGGGATTACAAAAAATACCACTCAGGATATTAAAGATTCTGGTACTCTACTGAGCATTGTAAATATAAAATACATTACAAAATAATCTAATTCGGTGATTCTCTGTGCCATTTAACTGAAGGTTAAACTAAAGGCAAAAGTTTTTAATTTTCTTATAATTTTATAAAATAATAGATTGTAATTGTAAATTAATTTAATTTTTGTTTTATAATCTAACATTGCACAAAAAATAAAATATTCTTGTTACATGGAATTCTACTTGACTGGGAGGTGGCGACCTATTTGACAAGAAAAGAAATAAAACAGTTGTGTATATTGAAAATAGAGGGCACAGGTTGGAATACAATAGATTGTGACATCGTAGTAAAGATAAACTCTGACTGGCTAAAATCACACTTATTTCAATACACCCGCTCCTTTTGAAACTGAACTCATTTCGAGTCCACACGAAAGAATGGAGACATCTGTGGGTAAGTCTAAAATTAATTTTATGATTTAAAATTAAATTACTGTATATTTATTTCCTATTATTACTTAGTTACTTTATTTTTGGCTATAGTCCCTAGTATTATCTGCTCTAAAAACTGAACTTGTTGTTTGAATAGTATCAGTACTTTCTGTGTGTATTTATTAATCATACTAAAATAAGAAATGTTTAATCCGATGAAAGAAAAAACAATATATTTTTGTAAATCAGTCAACCATTCAGTCCTATTAATACTGATTATCGACTCTAACAATTATTTTAAACCTTTATGGCTACAGACATATATTGAAAAGTGCAATCGACAGTTTTATTGATTTAAAAACTCACAAAGAAGCATTATCCTGATCATCATAGTAGTAATTAAGGTGTATATTAAAGAAACAGATAAGATTTGGTGCTAAACGATAATCTAAATATCTAATATCTTTAATAGTTTGAGAGCTGAAATGGAAAAAATTCAGTTTCTGAAGTGGCCATATTCGATACCACGTGCGGATACAGTACTTGAATTATTAATATTATTGGACTGTTTTCAATAATATTTTAATTATACTAAATTTTCATGGATTATCAGGACAAAATGAGTAAGAAATGTTTAGAAATTCCGTTAATAACTTAGCAGTTTAAAATAGCACATTCAATGCATGCGACAGGCTTTGTGATTATTCCAAGAATTCAATGGACTCATTAACATCACCAAGTTTGAATGCCTCCAGGGTACAAACACAAAACGTGATCTGTTTCTTCCTCACAGATAAACTACTATACATACTTTTCATTGAAAAAATACGATATTTTTCAAATACAGTAAAACCTCGATTTTACGGACTATGGGGGGCAAGATTAGTCCGTAAAATCGGAAAGTCCGGAAAATCGAAGTAAAATTTTTTTTTTAAACATTAATTAGCATTTTCAACATTCCTATACTAATTAATGTGACTTATGCCTAAAAACTGTATTATTTTACATAGAGTATTTTAAATTAAATTCCTGTACTAATTAATGTGACTTATGCCTAAAAACTGTATTATTTTACATAGAGTATTTTAAATTAAATTAAATTACCTACATACATGTATATTAAATTTAGGTAAGTTGTTAAAATAAAAATCACGCATTATACAATAAATGAGTGCTTTACAGTATTTTACAAATGCTGGATGTAGCTATACTGTAGACAGTTTATGCAAATATTATATTAATATTATTTATTTTATTTTTTGGGACTCATAGTGTCCGTAAAATCCGAAATCCGTAAAATCGAGGTTTTACTGTATGTGCTTATAACAATCATATAGAGAGTATATTACAAATATTGTTGTGTTTATTTGCCTGCTGTTTCACTTATCGAGCTCAAACTTTTTGAATTAAACTCGATGTAATGGGTAATATAGGAAACACCAAAGTGCTGTACTGATAATCATTCGTATATATGGATATACAGCTTGATTTCTTTATGACGGTGTACAGGTAGGCCTCGATTAGCGCGAATAATTGGTTCCGTGAATTTC
>AYEL01065319.1:0-74494 GCA_000484575.1 Olivierus martensii | reverse complement strand
AAAATAAATATTTCTTAAACAGTTAGTGTTAAGTTTATTGTGGTTATTCATCGTGAAACTTAGCTAATGGCCGGAATCTCACAAAGCAAGAACCAATTACCATATTTTCCATAGAGTTAATACTTCGAATTCGATTAGCGCAAGAAATTCGTGGAACCAATTATTCACGCTAATCGAGTCCTACCTGTACTCCATGAAAATTCTTTATCTATAGGATATTATATTTTCGAAAAACTAATATTAATATTAATGTTCAAAGTTTTAGATGCTCATCTTCTAACCTTAAAATTTATATATATATATATATGTAATTGTTAACAATAAGATAAACATCTATTATTTTTGAATTTAAATCAAATTACAGAATTCACACTGTTATATTGAATGCTTAACTGTTAAAAAGGTCTACATAATATATGTATATAGTATAGATACAGCTGAAGAGGGTCGGATAGACCGAAAATAGTTCTGTAATTGCATAATAACTATAATAAAGATATTTATATCCTACCTAAGTGCTAGAATAAAGAAAAAAAAAATAATATTAAAGAAACAACAACAAAATTAGTTAATTATTTTTTAATGTTGAGTGCTACTAAATTTACAGTTGAGATAATTAAAAATTGTAGTGGACCAGTTGGGATTCCATTACAAACTGAAAATACAATTAATGGGACTAGCTTTTATTTTTAATGAAAGAAAATGAAGTTATACTGTGAAATGATAGTATATCCTGGTGGAGATGCCAACGAGGGAGGTTAAAATACTTAGTATTTTAACCTCCTTCGTTGGCATCTCCACCTTGTCGTGGTGAGGGAGCTTACGTGTTCCAAGTATCCTGAGAGCTATGCCGGCGGTAGTTTTGCTACTGGTAGGGTCTCACATGCCGGACAAGTCGAAGGTAAGGGGCCAGACTAAGAGAGCGCCCTACCCATACTAAGGTGTAAGGCATCGTGCTGAGAGTTGAGTGGCACCGTAGTAGTAAAAGATGTAGTGTCGCTAACGATCCCTTCAGGACACCAGGCAAAACCCTGTCGTAGTCAGCCTCCTGCCTGTATTGGAGGATAACCAGGCAGCGAACTTTTACGTTTCCTCCAGTTTATCTTTTGGCATGGATAATTCAAAAACCTTGTCTAAAATTAAAACTTTTTCTGGGGAGTCTGCTTCTCCACCCCATTGCGGGGGTGGTGGTCCTGGTACCTCATCTGAGGGCACCAGGATCACTGATGTGCCTCAGGATAGTGGCATGGTGGAGTAGTCTCCTAGAGTCATTTCTGCCTCCGGGAGTAAATCTAGTCTGCAAAGGATGCGTTTGTCTGGAGAGGCTAGGCGAAAGCAGAGGAGGGCTAAGAGGGAAGCTGCTGGCGTCGGTGGCTCTCAGCTACTGCCCAGCACTTCCCAACTAGCTTCTTTGTATGGTTCTCCTGTTGATAACCCTGGTGCTGGCAAGAGAACCAGATCTGTGTTGTCTATCCCCTCTTCTGAGGAGGTTAGGCCTACTAAACGGTTCCAGGACTTTCAGCACGGATCTTATACGGAAGCTGTGACTTTTCTTCGGTTAGCCATCATTAAGGAGGGTTATCCGGATTCCAAGATGGTGGCTGCTGAGGTGGATCTCATCTTGGATAAGATCCTGAGTGGTGTGGATGGAATCTCTTCTGGGGAGACCTTGCCACTGCTTAAGGGTTATACATTAGACAACGGTGCACTCCTTTATACTTGTATAAATGAGTTCACCTGTCAGTGGATCACCCGGCTTTTGGATGGTGTATTCTTGGGCAGGGGATTCGTTTAAGAGTTATTCCTGCGATGAACCTTCCCAAGCCTGTGAAGATGGCTTATCGTACTGCGGACACACATACGCAGGATGTGCGCCAGCTTTTTGCTCAACTCCAAGTATTCAACCCGGGGTTCAAGACTGAAAACTGGAGGGTCTTGGGTCATAATAGGGACGCTAAAGGACAGCGTTTAATTTTGATGGTAGATCTTGCTTCGGCAAAGGCCATCAAGGTGGCCAATTTTAAGGCTTTTTTCTGGGGTCGATCAAGGGACCTTTAAGGTACTTTTGGATCCTAATTCCAAGTCCAGGAGACCGATAACTTTGGTGATTGCTCCTGAAAAAGGGCATGCCATGAACTGGTCAGGCTCGCCAATAAGGATCGGGCTTCCGGGAGTACCACTGTTCCTTCCGACGCCCAGTCAATGGAGGAGGGCATGGAACTCTGCCCATCTTAGGTACCTGTAATATCATGGGCCTGAGGTTGATTCAGATCAACCTCCAGCACTCCCGAGCCGCTTCCGCCCTTTTGGGTCGGCTGCTCGTGGGGGGCTGCTATGACCTTGCTCTTAATTCAAGAGCTGTAGCACTATAAGAACCGAATACGGGGGCTTCACTGCAAGGAGGTAAGTTGTTTTCTTTTACTTCTTGCACTTCTGACAGTGGTCCTCGGTCCTGTGTTTTCACTAGGAATAACATATACGTTTCACCCATCTGGGATTTCTGTTCTAGGGATCTTACTACTGTTCGGGTGAAGCTAGATGAGGGGGATGATAGTAGGGAATTTATTGTTTCCTCTGCTTATTTCCCTTATGATAAAAACGAACTTCCACCAACGCCTGAGTTTGGATTTTTGTCAAAAGAATCATTTTGATTTATTGGTTGGTGTCAATGCTAACTCTAATCATGTGATTTGGGGTAGCAAAGACATCAACCAAAGGGGGGAGCACCTATTGGAGTTTCTGATGAGTACTAACCTTTTTATTTTGAACAGGGGTAATGAACCTACCTTTGCTGTTGTTAACAGGAGGGAAGTCATTGACCTAACGTTAGGGACTCAGTGTAAAAATGAAAAAGTTCAAGACTATCCTCAGTTGGCGACTCTCTTCGCCAACTGAGGATAGTCTTGAACTTTTCATTAAAGAAGTTTTGTGATGACACTTCATGGATTGTCATTTTGTCTCAGTCTTGAAGTGATAAATCCATGTTTCATTTCTCATGACAATTTTTGACAAGCAATTGTCACCTTCAGCCTCATAATGAGCAAGCAACTCTGAACAGATAGTGCATCTTTGTTCTTTATCATCATCAGTTAGGCTTTGAGGGAGCCACTTGGCACAAACCTTTGAATATCCTAATTAGTGGAATTGTGTTGGCACTACCCACAGAGATGTCAAATTGAATTTATTTTATTTTGCAATTTGTTTTGTTGTGATTTGCCAACTGTCCCAAATATGAGTATCGGCAACTCTGAAGAGGTGATTAGATCTGTGAAGCATACTCATTCCGTGATAAATATATGTTATAGCAATGTTAATAATATTTGCTGTATATTGTATATTATGATATATTTTGTATAATACGACACACACTGAGCCCGACGTATAATACGACACACACTGAGCCCTCTGGTGATTTGATCACCAGAGGGCTCAGTGTGTGTCGTGTGTATTCTTTTACCCAGCATTCCTAGTGTATGTGAAGAAGGTCTGTAGCTGAGCTCTCTTGATGGTAGACTTATGGAATTAAAGCTTTTAAAATCTGTCTCCATCGTATCCTCAATTGACTTATCCTGTACCAAGGAGAACACGCTACATTGGTGAGCTGGACTATTACTCGAGGAACGATATATTAAAAATTATTGGCATGAAACTTCAAGAACTCGACGTCAAGCATATACCACATGGCATCCAACACCCTCCATTGTCAAGCAAACACAAGTGAGTTTAAATCCGAATGTCACCCAACGAATCCACAACATGTGCGAGGTAAACGCAATAAGAATTCCACCTTACAATTTTGGGGACCCAGCCCTATGGTTCATGATGTGCGAAAGCACATTCCAACTTGGTGTACTGAAACCTGTCATGGAGAGTAAAGCGAAATTTAATTACATAGTTGCCTTCCTCCCACTGGAAGAGGCATCGATATTGCGATACGTTATAGCCAATCCGGACTCCATGGACCCATATGGACATATCAACACAGAGCTAGTAAAAAGAACTAGTGAATCGTCACAACAGTTCATTACAGTTGGGTACAACCATCTCCATTAGCAGATACGGAGCTGTACTACGACATATCTACTGGTTACCCGAGACCATATGTTCCTAAGAATTTCTGCAAAACAATTTTCAATCACTTACACAGTCCGTCACACCCGGGGATAGCAGCAACGACTAAACTCATATCATCTAGATACATGTGGCCCGACATCAGAAGGGATATTAAAAAATGGACCCGCAGTTGCATACCCTGCCAGCACGCAAAAGTGCAACAACACACTAGGACACCACTTAGTACATTTGCTTTACCCAACGCTCGATTCATGCATATACACATAGATATAGTCAGCCCTATGCTACCGTCAGAAGGAAAACTATATTGCCTTACAGTAATAGATAGATTTACTAGATGGCCAGAGGTTTTCCCTATGGAGAATATCACAACTGAAACTAAGGGAAAAGCCCTTTTTACAGGCTGGACAGCTTGTTTTGGATGTCCAATCACAATTTCCATGGACCAAGGAAGACAGCTCGAATCACAGCTTTTTAGAGAACTTACAGTGTTATTAGGCACCAATCGCATCCATTGTACAGCTTATCATCCACAAGCGAATGGCTTAATAGAACATTTTCATAGAAAGCTTAAGGCATCCCTAATGACTCACAATGACCTCAAATAGACAGAGGCACTCCCAACTGTCCTACTTTGCATATACGCTCAGCTTTTAAACCAGATATTCAATCTACCCCAGCAGAACTAGTTTACAGCACCACAATTCGTTTACCAGCAGATTTATTCGACCGTGTACAACAAGACCCTTGCACATCACTGTTTGTGCAAAAATTACAAAAAACTATGAACTAAAACCGGTCAGTACAGCGCATCACAGCTGTAACGCAGTATTCGCACACCCAGCACTGGACGACTGTTCTCATGTTTTTCTACGTTGCGAAAAAATCTCCCCACCCTTGAGCCCAACGTACTCAGTACCGTATAAAGTTATCAATTGGGACGTGAAAACTATAAAAATCGAAGTAAATGGCAAGGAGACTACCATATCAATCAACTGCATAAAACCCGCTTTCATTCTCGAGGAACAAACCCCAACAGGCTCAATAAGAACATCGAGAAGCCACCCCACCTTTCAACCAACAACATCGAATTCCTCATTAGAAACCACAAGATTGGGTCGAACAGTGAAGTTTCCAAACAGACTGATAGCAAAACAAGAATAAACAGCAAAATGTCATCTGCAAAAAAGTACCTTATATATGGTGTTTGTTACCGCATGTCAGTTTCTGTATGGTATCACTTGTCCCTCACTGGGGGGATGCTATTGTGGCATGTACTCATCCCGCGATAATTATATGTTATAGCGATGTTAATAATATTTGCTGTATATTGTATATTATGATATATTTTGTATAATATGCATTTTTGACCACCAGAGGGCTCAGTGTGTCGTGTGTATTCTTTTACCCAGCATTCCTAGTGTATGTGAAGAAGGTCTGTATCTGAGCTCTCTTGATGGTAGACTTGTGAAATTAAAGCTTTTGAACCAGCATTCCTAGTGTATGTGAAGAAGGTCTGTAGCTGAGCTCTCTTGATGGTAGACTTGTGAAATTAAAGCTTTTAAAATCTGTCTCCATCGTATCCTCAATGGTCTTATTCTGTACCAAGGAGAACACACTACAGATCAATGTAATGCCTCATGGTAAAACAATAAACTCTAAGAATGTCAACACTATTAAGAAGTTGAATAAGTGATTCCAGCACATTCATCCAAATCACCAAAATTCTCCTCCATGACAATACAATGTGAGACCACACACAAATCTGTGCACCTGAGAAAAACTCATAAAACTTCAATGAACTGTCCTTCCTCATCCTCCCTACAGATCTTGTACCTTCTGACAACTTTATCTTACGCTCTCTAAATGATATAATCCACAGGAAGAGATTTGCTGACGATAAGGAAATCATCAACATGGTATAAGAATGGCTGAGAGATCAGTCTGCAGAGTGGTACCATGAAGGTATACAGGCTCTGAGCACAAAAGTAGTTTGCTTTAACTACATGATTTTAGACAATATTGGTACTTTGGTTTATTAATTTTTTATTTTTTATAAAATTGTTTTAACTTGTTCCAGATTTTTTAAATATATTTTGATACTAATACCTTACTTTTGGAGCTGTGTGGAGTTATTTCATTTATATCACAAAATTAATAACAACACTTTTCTGTATGTTTACAAACTATTTCACACATGATCCTAAACATTTTTAATTTTTATTGCAACATGAACAATTTTTATCCTCAAAATTTTTAAATTTTATTATTTTTTTTTAATAATAATCAGACATTAATTTGTCTCTTTTTAGATATTTTGTTTCTTTTTAGATTATTTTATTTAATTTTTTTACCATTTCCACCTTTGCATATTTTTGTCTATTTTATATTTTCCCTAAATGTTTTAGTTCTGATTTAACAATTAACACAATCCTCATTAACTAAGTAATGTATATTTTATTTTTTCACAAAATATTAAACATTTTTTATCACCACTTTCTGACCATCAGAACTGATAGTAATTAACAAATAATAAATTTTTTCACATTTCTGTAACAGTTTTTGATACCTAATGCAATTATAGATAAACAATTTGGGGAATTGTCTCAGATCTCATTGTAATGGTTGCTTGATACTTCTTTCTGTAAACTAATGCAAACCAACTGATTCTGGTTGGAAACATTTCTTTAATTGTAATAAAGTGTTTTTTTTTGCCTAAAGCTAGACTGTTTGACTTTTACAAAGAGACAGAGTGTCTCTTTGTAAAAGTCATGCATACTTTTCGAATAACTGCTTTTTCCATACTAAAAACTATAACTAAGTAATAGCAGTTGTGAAAATAAGAATTTTTCACAACTGTGAAAAGTGCTGTTGCTTAGCTATAGTTTTTAGTGTTGTCTATATTTTTACAATAATAAAATTCAGAAGAAAATTAAATTCAACTTTTTTTTGAGAGGAATTTTAAACACATTGTGCATACTAAAAATCTAATGATACTGAAGATCTTAATATGTAAAAGAGAAACTATTAGTGCCAATGTTCCATTGCAGATAATCCATGCAGTATGCCAATCTATTGTGCTTCATTATCAAGAATGCATTGAAGCTAATTACAAGATAAATAATTATAAACATAAGAATGAAACAAAAACTAATGTTACTCAGTATTTTTAGAATATTTATTATAAAAAAAATATTGAGAAACCCAGTTAATTAAGTTGACTCATCAAAAAGAATTCCTTAAGTTTAGTTGTTATAGCTGTTAATTTTAAATTATTTGACACAAACAAATCCAATATTTATACATTATTATATATTACAGTGGCACCTTGACTTATGAACTTAATTTGTTCCTAGCCACAGTTCGTAACTCAAAAAGTTTGTATCTCGAAACTCAGTTTTCCATTTTATCTTATGGGAAATCAATTAATCCATTCCCAGATTTAGAAATTTTGAAAATGATATAAAAATATGCATTTGTGTACAATTATTCATTTTATTTTTGAAATCTTCCACAACAATATGCTGGAAAATTTCAAAAATACATGTTTACATATTTCATAAATACAGTTTTACTTGTTTTGTATAAAAATCATCTATTAATAAAAAAAAAATCAATTTTTTTGTGACTGGTTTTGTAGTTCAGGTTTCAATTTGTTGTCTTCAGTTGCTTCTTTTTGTCACAAGTTAAAAATTAGTTAACAAATCATTCCATTTAACTAATAATTATTATGTAGATCTTTAATATTATCAAGAATAAGTGGTCTTTATCACATTAACAGTTATACATACATGTTTCAAAACAATTGAGATATTTATATATGAAACTTACAGAAAATATTTTACAAATATAATATTAAAAAGCATCATGGTTCGTATCTTGAGAATAAGTTCGTATCTAGAGGCCAAAATGGGATATGAAAAAAATTTGTATCTCAAAAAGTTTGTATGTAGAGCAGTTTGTAAGTTGAGGTACCACTGAATCTATATGGAAAATGCAATGTTTCTCAAACCTAGCACTGTTTAGCAGTAGAAAAGCTTTTAATAATTGTAATCTGAAATGTTTTTGACTGAAAACTTAATCAACATCAGCAGAAGTACATAGCAACATCAGCATAGATTGACAGAATGTTACAAAAAATAAAAAAATGGAATAACTTATTAGAACAAGTAAGAAGAGAAAGAAAATAGAGAATTTTAAAAATCATGCACATGGTTTTAAAGTGTGCAAGGCAAGTATAATGAGCTACTGCATAACATAAAAATAGTAATAATAAAAAGTTAGAAATTTTAAAAACATCTTTAGCAATTGTAGAATAGAATAAAGTATTACTTGAACAAGGGTATTAAACATGGGAGCAATACTTAGCAGTTGTTCCTGAGGGCCAAGCTCCATGCAGTTGGGACAGTGTTGCCATGATTGTCATTAATTGCATTGAAACATCTACCATTACCATGACATTACTATGTGTGCAATTTTTAAAATTCTCTACTTGTTCTGATAAGTTATTCCATAAAACTACTTAAGAGCCCTTTAGCAGTTAAAAGATTTTTATTCAGTAATAAAAATCTTTTGACTGCTAAAGGGCTCTTGAGTAGTTTTACTTGTAGTTTGTGTTTGGTACAGTCTAATTGAACATTTATTAAGTTATTCCATTTTTGTAATTTTTGTAACATTCTGTCAGTCTTTATTTCTGCTGATGTTGATTAAGTTTTAGTTTAAAATGTTTTAGATTAACTATAAACAACTAAGTTCTGCTGCTTCTAATAACACAAGAAATCACCACAAGCGCAAATAGTGTATTTTTCCTGCTTCAAGTGCTTGTGGTGTCATTTCTTCAAATACTTATGTGTCAAACATTTGTTGTGTTTTAGATTACGATTATTAAAAGCTTTTCTACTGCTAAACAGTGCTGTGCTTGTATATCTTATTTTAACTGGAAAGAAGCAATTTAATACTCGCTTAAAGCAATGTTTCTCTGTCTTTCTGTTTGTTTCCTATGCATTTCCACACCATTTGATCTATTGGAACTAAGTCTTCCACAGTGAAATTCTTTGGCCTTATAAGGTAACATAGAAGCCAAGTCATGATCACCTCGGAGGACAAAGGTATTTTGTGGTCACAATAAAAATACATATTTAAATTCTTCAGATTTTTGTTTGAATTTGAGAAGATAACATAGTCACACCAACATGATGTCACTTTGATGTAATAATGGATGACATCATAAAATATCATTAACATAAGCCATCACTATAATATAACAATGGATGATGCCATAAAATATTATTGATTTAAGATATCACTATGACACAGCAATGGATGACATTCAAAAATGCACAAGTATATAATACACAATGACATTATTGTAACAATGAAAAAATTGCTGGAGTATTATCAGCATTCTATTTTGCAACAAAAAACATATCTGAATTTTTTCATTTTTTTATCACTTTATAAAAAATTAATAGCAATGTCACAAAATCATTGTCATACATCAATGTTTGACTTTATTATGGTGGTATGTTTCCACAGCAATGATATTACTATGACATCATTTTCTGGTTAAATCAATATTAAAATTGGGACACAAAGAACCAATAAATAAATTTATAATTATTATAATAAATAAATTATAATAATTATATTTATAATAAACTAATGATGTCATAATTATGTGAAAACTGACATTTATAAATTGTTAGAAATTCTCAGTTAATGCTAAATATTCTGGCTAGTGATAAATATAGGAAATGATTATTTTAATATGAACTTAATTATTTTTACACAAATAATTCAACAAGCACTTTAAACAGGAATACTGAGATTTATTATTAGTAAAAATACAGTTACTAATAATACCAGGCAGTAAACATTTTCGGATTTCTATGGCTCTCCTCAGTCATATCTAACAAGTGTGATGCAGCTAATATAATATTAATAATAATAATAAAATGAAATAAAATATGAAATAATTATGAATCACATCTATTACATTAATTATAAAAATTGTAATTAACTATAGAGATAACCTTTTGCTTTATTTGCTGAGAACTGTCATTAATAAAAGCTGCAGCAAACCAATCTCCAGGCCAAGGTGTTGAAATGTTAAGAAAAGTAGAGGTCATTTCAGTTTCCAAAGTTACAGAATACTGGAACAATTGATTTAAAACACATAATTTAGGAAAACTTGAATTATCTGGATTGATTACGGGATAACTGCCATATCTTAAAAAACTGAAAAAAATTTAAATTTAAAAATTATATCTAAAATAATAAATATAATCAAAATAAGTAAAATAAAGATCTAAATTAAAATACAACTTTAATAAATCATATAGAACTCAGTGGCATAGTGAGGATATTTTGTGCATGGTGCAAAGATAAAAATCTCTTCTTCCAACACTTAATATGATTTTTGATAAACAAACAGTTATTTCATAAGGCACTCAGGAGCAACTGTCCTTTTCTTCACTTTTATCATTATGTCACTGATGGGATTAGAGAATGATAAATTAGGAATGAATTATGGAAATAGAAGAAAATGATTATATAAATTTAGAAAATGACGATAAAAAATCAGTATAAATCATATAAAGTGATAATGAGATTCTTTACTAAATTATTATATAGTCAATTATCTATATGTAATGTTTACATGTAAAGACATCAAAACATATATTGTGTATAGAAGATTTTTTGAATGAAAAACAACAAAATGTTTTAAAACTAGAATTTATGAAGCTATCTACTAAATGAAAGGATAGTGATAAATGCAAATGGAAATTATATTATTGTTTAAATATATAGATTCAAATGCATTACTTCTCTACACTGCTCCATGTTAATTAAACATGTATATTTCCAGCTCTTAAAGCTCTTATGCCAAAACTTTAGAGATATTTTCTAGAAAATCGAAAGGGATTAATATAATAAACTTCAGTGATACCGAGGCAGTTAGTATGGCATGGGAATATGAAGAGTATAAAAATAGAGCGGTGCATTTGCAAAGCGCAACATAACCTACGATCGAATTAAGGCATTATTCCCGATTATTGGTTAATGTTAGTATTAATGCTAGTTTGTGCTGAGATAATTTCTATGCGATTATGTTAAGACACATCACATATTGGGATTGATGAATGAACATTTTTTGAATTTTGAATGCTAGAACTTTTTAAAAATTTAGAATGTATATTCGAATACATAACCACGTTTCAATGTATTCTTCAGAATTTAGTTTGTAGAGTTTACTGACGAGAACTCAATAGACCTGAAAGTACTTTAATAAATTTTCTGTTTTTTAAGAAGTTGCTGATTTATTGCCTGCTTTAAGAGCTAGAAATATACATGTTTAATATATAGATTATAATTAACTTATGATTATTTATTAATTTATTAGTGATACACTTATTAGTACTTATTTTAGGAAATGGTTCCTAACTCAAAAATAAATTGAAAATATATTGAGTAATTTTTTTGACTTAGCACTTCATTTCAAAATTACATGCAAATAAAAATTACAGATATATCCAGTTTCAGAGACTGACATAGAAAATACAGTAATTCAAATATACATTTGAAAGAAAATTAAGTTTATGAAAATTCATCAAGTTATTGTCTTTTCATTAATATTCATGAAACTGGATGTGAAATTCTTACTATATTTTTAAATAATTCACAAAGGAAATATTAGAACAAAAAACTCATAATTACCTTACTATTGATAGCTAACTATGCTTGCATTAGAATCATACCATTGTTATGACACTGAAATGAAAAATCTCAATATCACATAGCCTACAAAATCATCTTACCCAACAGCATAATGGAACATTTCTACACTCTTTACCATTTACCTATGCCATCCAACTTTTAAAGAAAACCTTAAAAGAGAAAAATTTAATTCTACTTTTTAATACACTCAATACTACCTATAATAAGCTTAAAGAATGTTAAACCTTCAATACTACTGAAAGAAAGGGTTCGAGTATACCTAATACATATATATAATAAGAATCTAAACAGATATGAGGTAGGCATAGGTAGTATGATCTGTTCATTAGAAATTAATATTCAAAAATCAGAGAAAGCTTTTGCTAGTGCAGCGTTGAGCCTTGCACTTTATATATTATATTTATGCGTGGTAAATCTTTACCAAGCATAAATATAATATATAAAGTGCACTATTCAACACTGCACTTGCAAAAGCCTTCTCTGAGCATAACATAGATATTTATTGGGATAGAGCTAAAATCATACAACCATTAATAATGTATCCAAAATCAGATTAGCTGAGGCTTTTAGTATAAAACAATACTGTGATAAATAATCTGCTAATAAACTAAATACTGTTTACTATCATCCCCCCGCAAAAGGGTCGATGGGGCCCCCTCTTTTTAATTTATCAATATAATTTATTTCAACTGCTATGTAAACTCTGTAACGGAATCAAAACTCGCTTTCCTCTTTTCTTTATCATTCCTTAATAAGCCAAACACTGTGGGTGGTCTTTTATATGTGCACTTCCTGTTAGTCTTTTTTAAAACCTTATTTATGGTCTTATATTCATGGAACTTATATGGTAACGGGACTTTATCAACTCTTCTCGTTGGACTGCGTACCTTTCTCTATTATTCTGAGTCACTCCAGTTAATAATGTCGAAGACCATAGAAACAAAATCTACATTGGAGCTACAGGAAGAAACTTTTGTGACAGATGATTACATAAGCATAAAGACGATGTATGGAAAGGGAACCTTAGTAAAGCCCTGGCCCAAAGAGCGTACGAAAAAGATATAAATATCTTATGGGACGAAGCAGAGATAGTCAAGAAAATGCAGGACCCTAGAGAGCTTTTTATTTCTGAAGAAATAGAGATTTTAAAAGCAGGCCTAACGAAGAATGTTATCAATATTCGGCAAGCCGACAATATAACCAAAGCTTAGAGATATGCTATCCAAAAATTTAATTAACCTGGTGTATTTAATTTGTAGGTACAATATTGTAGTTTTTTCTTGCTCACCGCTCGACTGATGAAGTTGTGTGATAGGCATATATTTGCCCACCAATATTGAACTTTACTACCAAGATTTTATTTTTATGTTTGTTGCATTTTAAAATGTAATCTTTTGTTATTTATTATGTATTTAATTTTAAGTTGTATTCCCTTAACTTTGTTTAAGAAATTAAATCAATGAAAATATGTTATGCATTGTTCGAGAATTATTTAAAATTGTTCTATTCTGTATTCGTTGAGTGTAACTGATGAAGGTATATTGATATACCGAAAACGTTTTTGCTGGTTTAATAAAAAGTAATTTAGTCACTGCTACTTGTGCTTTGATAGTTAAGAGCTTTCTATACTGTGATAAATGCTATTTGATCAGTGACATACTTAGTATTACAGTATACAGTAGTTTATAGTCCTATGTTTTACAATTATTTTTTCATTTGTTTAACTTTTAGTTTATTTTTACGTTATATAAAATGCATATATATATATATATATATTTTTTTATATCCATTTGAGAAATGTTACTGTTATCTCATTATATATATATATATATTTTTTTATATTTGTTCTTTAATGGCTATACATTATTATATTATAAACATTCTTGTATTTAAATTATTATTCATTGTATTTGTAATTATTTTTGCTAGTTGTTACTGAAGATGCATTTTTTAAGCAGAAAGATCTTTAGCAAATAATAAATATCAATATTTTTCTTGAACTTGTGCTGTTGTTTTGATTTAATTTCTTAAATTTTATTGTATCTTATTACCTCACACTCCATTTTTTTGGATCATATCTTTTCATGGAAAAAGAACTGCAAGTGTTTTTTGAATTGTTGGTAGTTTCAACTCTGCCATAATGAACAGAAGTCAAAGCCATATGAAGTGGTGTCTAGTGTCATCTGAAATCTTTATGGGGCAGGTCTGGTTTTTAAATAAAATTGAAAAGATTTCAGCCAATCTAGTTCAACCAGAAATTAGAAACAGTAGAGGTATTAATGATCACCTGTAAAAAATATAATGCAAAATACGGTTTCAATTGTTTAACTGAAAAAGTAGTTTTTATTTAAACTTTCAAAATATATCTCGGTCAAAATGATTTATATAAACTAAATTTTTTAAATTTAATTTCAAAAATTTCAAGAAAAGCATTTTAAAGTATTAAGATCCTTTATCCTCCCTTTTTCATCAATGATTCTTTTTCAAATTAATATTTACTTTTTTATGTTCTAGCACAGTATTTTTTATTCTAATTGTAAATTGTTTAAATTTATGATTAAAAATGAATAACCAAAAAATACACAAATTTCTTAGTATTGGCATTTTAAATTAATAATGTTAAGTTGTCAATATATTCAAAAGATATACCGGTAATTTACTCATAAAAATTCTCTGCTTGAATAACTATACAAAAATTAAAAATTAAGATTTATAATATATCTAAAGTATAAAAAAGTTTTTAATAAATATTTATTTTATTTATTTAAGAGATCAATAGATTTAATTTAATTTTATTCCTTAGTGTTTCTCTTAAATTATATCAGTACATTATCATTAATTATAACAATCAGCATTCAACCTAAAAATCCATCTATTTTATGACTGATTTCATTAAAAAAAAATTGGCATATATAATTATTGTTTATTTAAAATTGACCTAAATACTTTATAAAATCTATATTATATGGAGCATAGCTAATGACTGTTTTAAACATTGAAATTGTTTTTTCTTAATAAAACTTCAAAATACTTTTACCTAATTTTTAATGATTCAAAATAAATTTTAATGTATATTTTTAATTAAAGAAACTTACAATAATTAAACCTCCAATAATATATTCACAAATTGAGACTTTATAAATAACTGAATTAGTGGTGGATTAACTAATTTTCTTCTCAAGTTCTTCAATTTTTTAAAAAAGAATTAATTAAATTCATTAAAAAAGAAAAAATTCAAAAAATAAAACCTAAATAAATAATCTTGAAACATTTCTAAAATTTATTAAATATCTGTATAACATGAACATGTGCTTATTATGCAGATACATACATTTAATAAATTATTGCTCTCATTGAATCAAATCCAATGTTTTTTTTCATAATTATAGTTCGTATAGTAAGAATTTTCCTCTAGAAAAATTATCGTATGTAATGTCATAGCCGAGATAGAATTTTTCGAACACCTGCTGCTGAAGAACAAGTGCTTAATAGGATCATGGCAGCTCCAGAAACTAGCACAAGAAAGATAGCAGCAACAATGGGTATTCCACAATCAACAATTTGGAGAATTTTTCATGAGAACAAACTGTATCCATATCATCCAATGTGTACAGGGACTTTCGCAAGCTGATTTTTAACCAAGAATTATATTTTGTTGATGGTTTTTACAGCAGTGTGTTGACCCTCGCTTTTCTGCTAATGTGTTATTTACTGATGAATTAAGTTTCACAAGAGATCAACAATGGGTATTCCACAATCAACAATTTGGAGAATTCTTCATGAGAACAAACTGTATCCATATCATCCAATGTGTACAGGGACTTTCGCAAGCTGATTTTTAACCAAGAATTATATTTTGTTGATGGTTTTTACAGCAGTGTGTTGACCATCGCTTTTCTGCTAATGTGTTATTTACTGATGAATTAAGTTTCACAAGAGATGCCATACTGAACTTCCTCAATATTCATGAATGGTTGAAGAAAATCCTCATTCAATTCATCATTCTCAACATCAACAACAATTTTCTGTTAACGTTTGGGCAGGCATTGTTACAGATCATTTAACTGGACCCTACTTTTTACCATCCAGGCTCAATGGCCAAAACTACAGGCCATTGAGGCCTGCAGTTTTGGCCATTTGAGTTTTTAGAAGAACTTGGTCCATTGTTAGATGTTCCGCTGTAAGACTGCAGGCAAATGATATTTATGTATGATGGTGCACCAGCACAGTTTAGTCACACTGCCCGAAGTTTTCTTAATGAAAAGTTCCCAAATCGGTTAAAGTTGCATTATTTTATAATTTTATTAATTTAAGCCAATAAACATAATTTCAGTATTTAATTTTTTCTTCTTTCTTGTCTCTCGTATCAAAACAGAAATGACATCACAAAACTAATGCATTATATCTTTTAAACGGAGCCTCAAATCAAAAAACGCAACTAGATTTTTTTACTCAGAATTTCATCCTTTACAAGTCTGTAAATTTTGGCACAACCTTTTTGAATCATCCTGTATATATACAGGGTGGCTAAAATGTATGGAAATAGCTAAATATTTTGAAAACAGTTTATCAGATTCTTTGAAATTTGGCATGAGGTTAGGAGTGTTTACATCCTACTATCTATATTTTTTTCAACTTTACTATCTGTAAAAAAAATTTTGACATTTTCATCCTAACTTATTCATATCTTTATGTATCCTGCTAATGCTACCTGTTTCTGTAAATAGTGTAGAACAGTTTTATAAATTAAATTTATTAAAAACTTATTTAAGGACAACCATAACTCAGAACAGATTGGATGGATTATCAATATTATTAATTGAACAACTTCTATGTCACATTAGTCACTAAGATTGCTTAAACAAACACAAATATTAATTACTAAACCTTTAGCAGTCAAATATTTTACAATAAAATGTTTCATTGCTAAAGAATTTAGTAATTAATACTTGTAAACAACTTTTTTTAAAGGAATTGGATTTGGAAGAGATGATTGCAAAATTTACAGTCATAAAGATTCAAAGTTTCATTTTAAATTGACAATATTGCAGGAATTATTTTAGTGTTTTATCTAAGTTTTTATTCATATTAAGAGTTTTGTTTTGAAAAATTTTTGATGGCATACTAAATAGTTTCATTTGATTTACAAACTTGATTGTACTCTGATTTTACAAAAAGTTTACAATAAGCAAAATGTTTCAAAAGTTAGATAAGGCAGCCTTTGTTAACACAGAGGAATTTAAAATATCATCATCTATCCTGTTTTACACCAGGAATCTTCATATAAAGTTTTTAAGAGAGTTGAATCCAGATTCAATTCCAGATCCATTAGGTTGAAAGCTGATGTTTTTTCACTCAGCTAATTTGATCAAATCTATGATGGGGTCAATCATAAAGTGACAAATGAAGTTCATCAATCCAAACCAAATTCTTCCAGAAAGAATCTGGAGATAGAGGCTTTGGAATTGAACTCAAATACTTTAAGTCAGGGATCAGCAAATTTTTTTGTAAAGGGCCAAATAATAAATATTTTAGTTTCCAAGGGCCAAGGGTACACTTTATATTTCTGTAGGTAAGCTACTTAAATAACAAGCACAAGAAGAATAGCAATATACATGATACTTCATTTTGTTTCATTTTTTTTTTCATTTAGTGAAAAACCATCACTTCCCCAAAGGTGATCAGGTCCTCTGCTCTGCAAAAGCATAACAGAAGATCACTATCCATTCTTTTCTTTTAATAATTATTATTTATTAATATAACTGTATATTTTGTTATTTCAAATAATTAGATAAGACATAAAAATAAATTGCCATACACACTGTTTGTACAGAAAATAATAATCTCCAAAAAAACATTTCCAATGTATGAAAAAAGCTAATTTCTTTCATCCCTCAAAAATATTCATTAATAACATTTTCTGATTGTATTGAAAAATGAAAAAATAAAAATAGTGCACATAAAAAACTAGTGAAATCCAATGAAGCTTATTTCATTTTATCCTTTACAATTCACATTCTCCTACACAGCTATTAGAAATTTTAAATTTCCTTTCATGTGCATACTAATTATGAAGACAAATTAGCAGCAGATTTTCAGGGTATTCCATAATACCCTTTCGTAAAACTTCAGATGTGAAAATCTGCTGCTAATTTGTCTTCATAATTAGTATGCACATGAAAGGAAATTTAAAATTTCTAATAGCTGTGTAGGAGAATGTGAATTGTAAAGGATAAAATGAAATAAGCTTCATTGGATTTCACTAGTTTTTTATGTGCACTATTTTTATTTTTTCATTTTTCAATACAATCAGAAAATGTTATTAATGAATATTTTTGAGGGATGAAAGAAATTAGCTTTTTTCATACATTGGAAATGTTTTTTTGGAGATTTCACTTCTTTTTTCTTTATTATTCCAATAAAAAATATTGTATACCTTCCTATTATTATAAATCATTGAATTCGTGCATAATTATTCTCACTAAAATTATTTTTATTCATAGAAAATATGATTACAACAATTTTTTTTTAAATTTTGCTTATTTTACGCCCCCTTTCCAATCAGGGAGATTACTAAGGTCGCGGGGCCAGTTCCAACCACGGGCTGCACCCATACCCGTGTAGGGGGGCCGGATGGTAAACGATGGGAATCACCGGACCGGGCCCAGTACCCCGAAAAAAAAAGCGGGACGAGACCCGAACACGAACCCGGGTCCTCCAGCGTGGCACGCCAACGCATTGCCACTAGGCCATCCAGCCGCCTGACTACAATTAAAATGACTACATTTGTTTCTGTAAGAATAGAATATATACATTTTTTGCATTTTTTGGCCATTGTACTGTAGTTATTTTGTCATTTTTAATACATTTCCATCCATATATACTTACTAGGTGGCGCTTTGGTAATAGCTGCCGTTTGCTGATAATTACGATAATTATTAGAAAGTTATTTTATTTTACATAAATATATATAACAAAAAGAAATGCCTTTTATTTTTAATATAACTATGAAAAGCAATAATATGTGAATAAAATAAAGGCGATGCAAATATGAAAATAATGAAACTCAAGTTAGGCAGTTGGCAACTTATCTTGTTACTATGTACACTGACTCGTAATTTTACAAAGGTGATCTTTCAAATCCGTCAAAGAAAATAATGATTACTCTTTTATTACGCAAGTAAGCGCGTATGTTTTACACTCTGGTGAAAGACAAGAAAATTGTTATTTTGAATAATATGAAAGTTTAATTTTAAAGTTCAAGTTTACCGTAAAAAAACAATATAGGTGGCGCGGAACTATCATCATTCCTGTATAGAGACACGCTGTCGTTTCTCTCGCTGAAATTAGCGAGAGACCCGACCGGGTCTCTTGATTCTTTGTAGAATGACTAACCAGAATTAATCCTTATTTGGTTAATTAATTAGTTAAGTCAAACAAAATATAATGCATACACATCTTTAGTACAATAAATAATAATTCTTCATAATGTCACAATTAATTAGAAACAATTAAAGGACAATCTGAAAAAGAAGTCAAAGAACCGAACAGAGTTTGCTAGGATGATTGCCAACGTCACATAGTGACAGGCACATTAAGAAGAAGAAGATTGTTATTCTTTATTCCAGGAACCACAGATCCAACAGGAACCAGCCAGGAACTTAGATGACGAGAATCTGTTGATCTTCAATGAAGAAGCAAGACAAAGGCATCCAAAGAAACCTAAAACAAACAAATATGCTGAACTTACAGCATGACAAGTTGCAAACCTACAACAACAGCCAATCATAAAACCATAAAAAAATTATAATCACTACAATTATAAAACAAAATTAAAGCATCTGAAGATAATCTCAACGGTAAAGAAAGCAGTACATTTGATTACAATCCTTAATAGGTTACAATTATTACAATCACAACAATAGGTTGCCCAACTACAACCACAAGATGTCATTACAACACCAGCTGTATTTCTAAGCACAATAAAACATCATCATTACAATAATGTCTAAATTAACATCACAACAATGTTAATAACAAATTCAGCAACGTCATCACAATGTCAATAACAAAATACATTAAAAATTTTGGTTTAACCAAAAGACAAGTGACTAAAAATCACAAGTCTGGAACAAAGTTCTACAGAAAGGGCTGCCCAAACCCAATCTTCGTCAAAGATATCACCAATTGCTTGAATCACAACTCCACCACTTAAACCTAAATCCAATTAACCTAAACCAAATACTATAATAATATAATAAACAAACCATCAGTACGATGTCAATTATAACATACAAAAATTCTGGTTTGATTAGAAGACAAATGGCTAAAAACCACAAGTCAGGAACACTGTTCCAAACCACTTAAACTTAACCTTTTAACCTTACACTTAAAACTAACTTAACCTAACGCGAACCCCTACCCAAACCCATAACACACTTAATAAAACTGTTAACATCAACAGCTAAACGTCTGATCCTAATCAATTCATATATAGAAGTAGGGCACAGAATTCTGTGAGAATTCTGTGTATGAATTGCATAGACAGCAAAATAATTGCTGTCTATGCAATTCATATTTTAGACAATTAAATATCAAATGATGTACTTCCTGTAAGCAATTACCACACTCACATTCCTTATTAGTGACCAATCCAAACCGACACAGGTAACTCTTAGTACCACTGTGCCCACTCAAAACTTGAACCATATACCCAGTAATCTGGAGCCACTCCAACTCCATAATCCTCTCAATAATATTCGGAAGGATACCAAAAGTCTACCTTCCTTTTACAGAACTACTCCACTTCTCCTGCCAGCAATCCAAGGTCTGCTGGTGCAAAACCTTTTTAACAAAGGACATAGGAACACTCACAGAATCCAAATTGTCACCCTCAAAAATAGCCTGCTTTGCAAGACTATCTGCTCTTTCATTACCAAGTATATCAATATGAGACTTAACCCATTTAAAAAAAGTCCTGTGTGTGCCATCCCTAATACTAATTTATTGCATGAGTAACAATCATTTAGTGCTTGCAAGGCACTAAAACAATCAGTCAATACCAAAACCCTTGAAAACAGACAACTATTAATGCACCACTCCAAAGCCATCTTAATGGCCACCAATTCAGCCTGAAAGTTAGAACAATTAAATATTCAACTTAATGCCACAATAAAATATTCTACTTGCTTTAGTGCTGTTAGGACTGATTATTGATAAAAGTAAGCAAGTTGTTATTAAATATTTCTATTCAACTTAAACAAGCCACAATGAATTTCTTCAAAATCTTGATAAATGACAAAAGCCAAACCAACTTCATCTTCCGTTTTAGATCCATCAGTATAAACCTGCAAGTCCACACCAATATCACCATCAATCATATTAATTTTATTCCTCATACTAGGATGAGGAAGACACCTAAAGTCAATGTCCTGCTCCACAGAAATACTATAGGAGAGAGAATCTATACAATAACAAGACTCACCTATACAAATACAATACTTATTCACAATTTCTTCAATACCCAAGGTTATTGGAGGAATCCCTGCAATAACCATAATATACATGATACTATAAACTCTGCCTAATTGTAACTGCAACTGCATGGAGTAACAGCAGAAACCAGCAAGAGACGTGCAATTAAAAGCTACAGGAGCGCCACTTGTAGAGGAGGGGTAGCTCTAGTTAGCTTACCTACTAGAGCTACCCCTGCTCTAGGTGGTAAGCTAACTAGTGACAATAGATAAATAGCAATGTTAATTTTTCAATTAGTTAATAAAATGGATTTTTACTTTGAGTTTATATGCTTTTATATTATGTTTCTTTTGTTATGTTCATATGGAACATTTAATACCATATTATGTCATTGCTTTTTGAATAATGTTCATAGTGAATTATTATGGTTATTGTTTTCTTGCATTAAATATTTTATGAAATTGTTGAAGAATAGTATATATCAATTTTTGGATAAATTTTCTATCTTTCTAGTTTTATGCTGCTTTCCACTCAGAGATTAGTAAACAGTGAGACTATTCCTGAGATAAAGTGCTTACTGTCCACACCATGATTAGGTCTACAATAGATGCCAAAAACTGGATGCATTAGATGCATGAATAAATGCTTTGACTTTCTGTTAGAACAGGGAGCAAAGACTTGAGGATTTCAGATCCAGGTCTAGCTGTTTGATTCCCATCGCTTATAATACTGCTAATCCCTTCGTAGATGTGGGATTTACAGTAGGAACTGAATAGAATTACTTAGTAATCAGCAAATGATTGGATAGTGGCAATTAAAAAACAGATATTCAAAAATGGGAATTGATGATCAAGGCCGAAATTTCTTTAAATGCATATGTAGTTATAAGACTCAGAATTGAATACTATCAAAAGACACGTGACAACATTATCATGCAGTTTGCATTGAATGAATGTCTATATAATTATCTGTTTCAGGTCAGCAGCTGACTTCTTTATTATGGACTTCTAAGAAAACTGTGTTTTTTCTGGTTGTTTTATAACAATTAACACTAATTATTTAAGTAATTTTGTTGTCATTTATGTAATTTAATAATATTTGAATTTATTTCAGTAAAAAAAAGTTGACATTTTTTGAGCTTAGAATGCATTATAATACTGTATTTTTAATGGTAATTAATGGTAATTTAGTCCCCAATTTATAAGAATTTGATTTAATATCATACAAGCATTTTCTGGGAATATTTTAATCTCGTAAATGAAGGTTGAGCAATAACTAAAAATACCAAGTTCATAATTCTAAAATATGAAAATCTTTGGGAGCATTATCGATAAGTTGACTATAACTGATAACAGCATCGGAAGGCAGTATTGAGTCTATGGGAGAGCCAAAATTCACTTACATCACTATGCCAATGATATAGTCCACTAAATTCTTTGCGATCTTACAGTAAATTGCCATAAAATAATGACAATTTTGACAAATAAGCTATAAGCTTCAAATAAAATTACGATATCAACATGATTTTAACATTTAGTAAATTATCTACATGTCTATAATATAAGCAATAATTAGATTCTAACAGATATAAAATGGCAGAGTTATAATTTTAATCAATTAGCAGCCTTTCAAGAATGAAAGGCTTCTAGATTAGCTGTCAAAGTAAACTGATGTGAATTTTTATTCAAAATTGAAAAACTGTAAACCCAGAGGCATGATTACATAAAAATAAACATCGTTCTTACAGACACTGTTATCTTTTACATTAAAATTGACTGTTGTGTTGTTTAATACTGTCAGAAAACTTGGTAATACGCTGCTTCCATAGACTCAATACTGCTTTTCAATGCAGTCGTCAAGTATAGGACAATACAAATCCTCAAGCCAGCCCTAACTTAAGATGATGGCCAAATTTTTGATTACACAATGAATAGTAAATGTATTGAATCAGATTAATATTTTGAATAAAGTTAGCTATCATTTTTTAGTTTTTCTTTTTATTAGACACACAAAATATAAGGAATGTTCAAATGAAACCCATTCAAAACATGTCCAGTAATGAGTTGATATTTCAGTTTTGGAATGCAGATGTTTAAAGTGAAGCTGTATATGTGGTGCATGTGCAACGTAAATTGTGCACTTGCATTATTTTTAAATGCATGGAATAATGTTGAAGATGGTTGGTATAAGCTGTTGTTCAGTTTTTAATGGCTGAGAGATGCAAGCCAGTGATGCCAATGGGTGCCATGCATGCTGACTGAACACCATAAGGAACAGCAAATGGGCCTCAGCTTGCAGCATTCGATACACTACTGCAATTAGGCAGAACAATTCCTGCAGTGCATAGTGGCAGGAGATGAAACATGGTGTCACCATTTTAAAGCAGAAGGAAAATCCATCAGTATACAGTGGAAGCAGGTTGGTTTGCCCATGCCAAAGAAATTCAAAATGTAGCAATCAGTTGGAAAAATTATGATGACTGCATTCTTTGACATGCAGGAACCCATCTTACTGGAGTTTAAGGATTCCAATGCCACAGTCAATGCCCAGAGATATACCCAAAGACTCAAAAATCTGCAAGTCTATCAAAAACAAACAACCCAACCTGCTGTCTTCAGGACTCATCATTCTCCATGACAATGCAGGGCCACATATTGCTAATGTTGCTGTTGATGCATTAGCCTACAGGAAGTGGAAAGTCATTCAACATCCTGCATACAGCCCAGATTTGTCACCATTTGATTTTCATCTTTTTGGACCATTAAAGAAAATCCTAAAGGTACAAAGATTCAAAACTGACAAGGCCGTAGCAGATACAGTTAAGGATTGGTCAAGCAGCAACCGAAATATTTCTTTACAAACAGAATTTGCTTCCAACCCAAATAATGGGATGCTTCCCTAAATGCCGTGAGTGACATTTTCTGAAAAAACATTGTATGCAGTAAGCTTTATTAAATATTTTTCTTTCTATTTGCTTGTGTTTTGTCTTTCTTTTCTTCTTCATCAAACAATCAAACAGTTACACATCTCGAATGGGTTTCATTTGAACATATCTTATACTTTATAAAAAATTATATCAATATAGTAGGTTATTGTATTATTATTAATTTTCTGTAAGAAAGTTAGATTTCATAAATTCTGAGCAATTTTAGCTAAAAATTATCAAATACCAAAATGGAATTGCAACTATCTCAAAGACAATACTTCATATTATATAAATTTTTCTGCAATATAACTCATGTTCATGTGAAGGTATATTATAAATGTATTTATAAATTTAATTTTTAAAAAATAATAACAATTATTTATTAAATTATCATTGTTTTTATTTTAATAATTTACTTAGTTCGGAATCCAATCTCAGATCAAGTTTTTCGGGAAGATGTGTCATTAGCAGCAAGAGGTGGACAATCCCATATAATGTTTACTCCTTTAAAACCAGATGAAATGCCAAAAGCTGGCCAGATTGTGGCTATGGATGCTGAATTTGTCACTCTTAATCAGGTTTATATATTAAATAATTCTATAGATTTAGTAAATGAAATTAAATTTTAGTACTGTTATAAAATTTTTTATTTTATAGGAAGAAGCAGAAATTCGTAGTGATGGAACAAGATCTACTATAAGGCCATCACAATTATCGGTAGCTAGAATTTCATGTGTGCGAGGGTAAGTTAGTATTATATAAAATATTTTAAATATATTTTATTATTTTAAATATTTTATTTTGTAAATTTCAGAGATGGTTCATTACAAGGAGTTCCATTTATTGATGATTATATTTCAACTCAAGAACAGGTCAAACTAAAATATCAGTTTATTAATATATATTGGTTTAATCTGTTAAATATACTAATCTAGTACTAAAGTATATTTCTAAAAAACAAAAATCAACCCAATATGAACCACAATTCAATTCAAATGCAAGGCTTAAGTGGGGCTTTACTGTTGCTACAGCATAATTTCTTTTCTATAAATTTTGATCCTCTTTATACAGGATGATTATAAAATAACCGACCCTACTTACAACTCACTGAAGCGAGTTCTAATCAATATATGACATTAAAACCTGATATATATGCTAATTAGACTATGGGGTCACAGTTTCTGATTAAAAATAAAATAGTTCAAATTTTCATCACCAGGCAAAAAATATGATACTTTATGGATGAAAAATATATTCAGAAATGCAACATTACAACAATGAAACTTTATTATTCAAAAAGCAGTTACAGAACTTATAATAAGTGTTTCGTCTAAGTCACTTACATGCTGGATATGTAGCACTGTGTGATCAATGGTCGCTTGAATCTCCAGACTTTGTTAGAATCTCCAGACTTGAATCCCTGTGATTTCTGGCTACGGGGACATGTAAATATCAAGTTTATCAGAAGGAGTACAGTATATGGTTGATCTCACTTACATGCTGGATATGTAGCACTGTGTGATCAATGGTCGCTTGAATCTCCAGACTTGAATCCCTGTGATTTCTGGCTACGGGGACATTTAAAGATCAAGTTTATCAGAAGGAGTGCAGTATATGGTTGATTTGAAGGTAAGCATAAATCAGCATGTCACAGGAAATGCTTCAAGCAATCATTGATCATGCAGTTTTATGTATCTAGCATGCAATCGACTTAGATGGAGCACATATTGAAGTTTTGTAACTGCTTTTTAAATAATAAAATCTTTTATTGTAATGCTGCATTTCTGAATGTATTTTTCATCTATAAAACTCCATATTTTTGCCTGGTTGTGAAAATTTAAACTATTTTATTTTTCATCAGAAATTGAGACCTCATGGTCTAATTAGCATATATACCAGATTTTAGTGTCATTTATTGATTGGAACCCACTTCAGTGAGCTATGAGTAAGGTCAGTTATTTTATTACCACTCTGTGTATTAATATTTAAATAGCTTGATATTTTATGAACATAACTGATTATTCAATAGCTATTAAGGATTTAATTACACTGATTTAACATATTTTTAGTGGATTTCTTCTAAGTTTCTATAATTCATAAATCTTACTTATATAAATCTTTTGAAAAATCAAAATTATTAAAAAAAATTAAGCCAATTTAGATAATATTATAGTATTGTATATACATGAATAATGACTCATGTATATACAGTACTATAATAGCTAAATTTGCTTAATTTTTTTTAATAATTTTGATTTTTCAAAAGATTTATTTAAGTAAGAGTGAATGCCTATGACATTTACCTCTATTGAGAATTAAAATAAACCTCTATCTGTTCAACATTTATTTATTATATATAAAGCATAACTTCATTTATCATGAAATTATTGATAGATTATTGATCTCATAATAATTGTATAAATTAGCTTTTTATCTTTTAATGACTCTGCTCATTATCCCTATTATAAGTATGGTACTGCTGTAAGTAAATTTGCTTAATTTTTTTTAATAATTTTGATTTTTCAAAAGATTTATATAAGTAAGAATGAATGCCTATGACATTTACCTCTATTGAGAATTAAAATAAACCTCTATCTGTTCAACATTTATTTATTATATATAAAGCATAACTTCATTTATCTTGAAGTTATTGATAGATTATTGATCTCATAATAATTGTATAAATTAGCTTTTTATCTTTTAATGACTCTGCTCATTATCCCTACTATAAGTATGGTACTGCTGCTTGCACTGAATGTGAGCAGGTTACAGCAATCCATATCTATAGTAGGGTCATTCAAACTGTAGATGAAAGAATCAATGTATTGGACCTGGATCCATTATATAAATTTTCTGTAGTGTGAATCCAGATTCAATTGCAGGTCTTCTTGAAAGAATATCCACATGTATAATCTGATTGGATAAATAAGGTTGTACTGTGTGTATGCATGCAAATGTATGTGAATTTGTATGCATAAAAATGATTTTAAAATATGTATATATAAATTGATTCAGATTAATCAACACAATTGCTAACCACTACATTATTATTATAATAATAGTTTATGTGTAACATCAGTTTAAATAATTGTAATCTAATTGCTAAACTGTAAATTCTAATAGGCAAATACATACAGTACTAATAATATGCTTAATATATTAAATTTAAAATTGTGTTATTAAAATTTTATATAGATTATTCACTGAATATTTTTTTGTTTTCTATTTTATTTAATATAGGTTGTTGATTATTTGACTAAATTTTCTGGTATTCAGCCTGGAGATTTAGATGTAACTCTTTCTTCTAAACATCTGACTACTTTAAAAGCTACCTATCAGAAATTAAGGTTTCTTGTTGATATAGGGGTAAAGTTTGTTGGACATGGTTTGAAAACTGATTTTCGTGTAATTAATTTAGTGGTAAGTCATCAATTTAATGTGACTATTTTCATTCTCTATTTTATTAAAGAAATTTATAAAAATAATTACTTTCCAGGTTCCTTCACATCAAATAGTAGACACTGTTTTATTATTTCATTTGCCAAATAAACGAATGGTATCCTTGAGATTCTTAGCTTGGCATTTTTTAGGTATGTTAATTTTTAATTGTATATGTTTTTGCATAATAATAATAATGATGATTATATTTTATTTTTACTTTTGTAAATGTCATATTAGTTTGGCTTAGTATTAAATTTATTTATCATCAGTTTGATTGCTAACAAGAAACATTTATACAGCAGCACTTATAGAATAAACAAGCAGTTCAAGAAACAAATAAAAATTGCTTACTTTTTAAATATATTCTTTATTGCTAAATGATTAAAGTTAAGAATCCAATCTTCAATAGCATAATTTGCATCTATATAAAAATTTTTATTTTATATTATTAACAACAGATAGCACTAAATGTTAAGTTGCTTAATACTTAGCACCATCTATTTTTCAATAATATAAAATTAAATTTTAATAAAAATAAAATGTAATCCTATAGGATTAAATGATCCTACATGATTAAATGATATGGCATTAAGATAAGTTTTAATGGCAGAACATTATAGTAGATTTTCATGAAATTTGGTGGATAGTTCAAAAGTTATTAGTGAAAGACACACAGATAGACATGATGGCAATTTTATTAGTCTCCTTTTCCTTTGGAAGGTAAGCTAAAAATTACTTTCAGAAATAGTGCATGAAATACGAAATCCTGTGTAGTAAAACATAGAACTTGATTTATTATAGAAAGTTCTCATGCTGACAAAAATAGTTTTATAAACTTTTAACAAGTAATATAACAAACATCTTTTTAGCCTATTTTTTGAAGGAAAAGAAAACTTATAAGATATATATCATATCTATATCCCCCACTAATAACTTTTGAACTAATTAATATATTTCATGAAATTTAATAGTGATGTTCTGTCATTAAAGGATACTTTGATGCTGTATGATTTGCTGATGTTTAATCCTATTCAATTTATGCAGTTTCAGATATATATAAATTTGTAAATCGCTATTTTAATTTCAATAAACTGCAAATGAAAAATTCATTAGTCATATAAATACTAATAATTTAATTCTCATTGATTTCTCTTATCCATGATCTGTTAGAAAAATACAGGTACTCCTCACTTAACGACCTACCTGTTTAACGACTGCTCAAACTTACGTCCGATCTTAAGACTATTTTTTTTAATGGAATATTTGGTTTTTGCTCATACGCATCGCTTATGACTTTTGTTTATAATTTCCCACACTCGTAGTTCCAAAAAAACTGAAGAAAAATACTGTACTTTGTGCATAGTTAAGATATAAAATTTTAATTTGAAATTTGTTTCCAATATTTTAATATAGGAACAAGTTTTTCACTTACCGACCAATTCGTTCTAAAACCGAGTCATGAGAACGACTCGGTCATTAAAGTCTCTAAAACCCAGTCAGTCTCTAAAACCCAGTCGTTAAGTGAGGAGTACCTGTACACCATTATATCTTTGTAGACTGACTCTACAACACAAAATATTATAAAGATAAATATAATTAAACTTGTGTGTGAAATTGCAACTGCATTTTTGCACCCTCTCAAAATTTTCACCCTAGGTGACTGCCTCACTCACCACACTTTAGATTGACGCTACTATGTTCTATTAGATTTTTATTTTGAATACAATATGTCAAATATTAATTATAGCATTTAACGTTGAAAGGAAGTTACAGCAAGTTGAATTTCAATCATAATGAATTTTGTATAAAAGACAATTAAGTGATTCTAAACCAAGTATAAATTCACTAATTATCTGATATCTATTTAGTCTGATGATTAATATTTTGCTAAATTTATATCATGTAAAATTAGAATATTTATATATAAATAAATGAAAATTTTATTTATTTTTTATTTTTTGTTTAAATAATATAAATTATTAGTACTTATATAAGTACTAAAAATACTTACAATCTTACTTAAATTATAAGCATTTTTATACTTATAATCTGGCTGCAAATAAAATAATTGTAAAAATTATATATTAATATTCATTGATAATTAATAAATACTTATTTTGTTTAGCAATATATCAACTGAAACAGCTTTCAAAATTTATTCAGTTATATAGATTATAATAAATAGAAATTGAAAAATTTATTGTACAAATTATATTTTTTTACTGCAGTAAATGAAGTATTTTTCAATAAATTTTCAACTGTTCATTCATAAAATTATCAACATATAAATTTTATTTATTTATTTTCTTTGCAGATTTAAAAATACAATCAGAAACTCATGACTCAGTAGAAGATGCCAAAACAGCTTTGCAACTGTATAAGAAGTATCAACAGTTGTATAACAAAGGAGAAATTCAAGAACGTTTAAAAGAACTTTATGAAATTGGAAGACTTTTACAATGGAAAGTGCCTGGCACTAATGATTAATATATACATAGGAATAATTAAAACATTTCAGCTTTTATGTCAAAAAAAAAATAATTGTACCTTCAGAAAATTAACAACATTACATATTTTTTTATATTAAAGAAGAAATATTTTATTTGTTATTTACATCTATACTTTTATAAATTATTGAGCATTATTTACTTAACTGATAATAATGATTAGAAAATTATTTATATTTCTTTATTTACTGAATTGACCACAGTTTTATATAAAGCTACAATTCATATATTTTGTATATTGGTTTTAATAGCTGTTATACATTGTCAGTATAACATTCGTATTAAGGATTATGTTTATGTAAATAGACTTCATTTTTAGCTATTTAAATGATTGGAGATATTTTTGTCAGAAATTATGATTATTTTTTGTCTGAAATTTATATTCTTTTAGGTGATTTGATAAAACACTTTTGTAATGTCATTTAATTTGTTATTTAAAAATAAAGTTGGTAGATTAAAGAAAAAAACTTTATTTTGTTTTTATTTAAACTAAATTTTCAGAAATTTCATCTTAGTTTAATAATTTTTCCTAAATGACATTTAATTAAAGTTTTTATTTAAAAATTATGATGGAATCAAATTTTAATAAGATTATCATCATCATGTTCACATAACAGTTTTGTTTTTTATTGATCCAAGATTGTATTTGTTTCAAAATTTATTCTGGTTGTTTTAAACAAATTCAATCTATTTAATCCTTTTATTCTAAATATATTTATTAAAAAATTATTATAAGCATCCAAATATATTAAAGAATTTTTCTCATTAAATTTGATTTCTAGAAAAGATGATTCATATCTTATCAAATGATCTAAAGTTAATTATATATTAATGAATATTAGAAGTCTGTGCAGATTAATATGTTGGTTTTATTACTAAAGTAATAATTTATAATAAAATTCAATTGTTTGGAAATGAAATAAATAAAATTACAAACTTCAAAGAATATTATTTATCTCTGGTTATTTTCTATGAAAAAATAATTTGCATTTTTATTTATTGAAATAGGAATTTTTGCCAGTTATTTCTAATTTACGTTTAATTCGCTAATATTTTGGAAATGAACAAAATAAGTATTCATTGTCTAAAACGAAATTCATTCGATTTTCTTGTTAAATTAACTAATTATTCAATGGAATGTTTCAGGACTATTGTCTATCACGAAAGCCGCGCCTAGCTAAGGTGAATGAGTCCAAACGCGAAAGGGAGAATCGCAGTCGGTGTAATGAGAGGTGGGAATTATTGAATCAATATTATTTCTGTTAAATATACTATTTCCAATGTCAAAACTAATCATTTAGCATTACAATAACTTCTGTTAAATATACTATTTCCAACTTCGAAACTAATCATTTAGCATTCGCTGTTAAATATACTATTTCTAACGTCGAAACTAATCATTTAGCATTCGCCCTTGACAAAATAAACTTCCATTCAACTTCAGTTATTTTGCGTTTGAAAACATCCATGGGCGAAGCTGTCATCCCTATTTTGTCATTGGACTCGTTCAGTTAGCGCATGCGTATTTGCGGCGATGGTCGCGGCTAAGCTGGTCGGACAGTAGCTATTCGTATAAATAAGTGTACTTATAACAATTATTTTGTTCCAATTCATAAATCGTAGATTCGAGTCTTCTCTAAAGTGATGAAGATTTCTATCGAAAGCCAGTTTAATAAATTAACAGTAAAAGCTTTTGTTTATCCGCTATTATATTTTAATCTATGGCAACTTACTGATGTAATATTATATTCAAAAAATTAATGATTTAATATTATCAACTTATGTTAATTTTAAAATTACAACTTTGGCTTTTTAAAGAATTTCATTAATTGTCATTTGTACTGAAAATTAATGAAAGCCTTTATCGAATCTTGTAAAAAGTGTTTCACGTTTTTCCTATAAAACGAAAAAGGAACATCAGTCAATTATGTATTTTGACATCCTCAATGTATTTTCACGTAAGTATAAATAAAAAATATGTACAATAGCACGAACTGAATTACAGTAAATTATAAGTAAAAAAAAAAAAAATTGAAATTTATTATACTTAAATCTATGAATATTTATGCCAAGTTCGTGCTCATTGAGCGACACACCTTAAACTTATCGAATAACAATAGAAAACAATAAAAAGCAAGGTCAATAACGCTACACTTTATAGTTAAATACTGTTTTTGCGATACGTCATAAAGGCTAATTAATAATTGTCTACTATTGATGTTTTTCTAAATATAATAGTTTAATATAACAACTAATAATTATAATAAAATTTTAAATTTAATAGTTATTCTGAACATCCTATTCTGAGTACCATAATTGAAGTTCGAAAAAAAAAAAAAAAAAAACTGTTATGACTACATTTTACAAAATTATCACAAGTTTCGACGACACGCAACCAAATTATCGATAGCAGCGCTATTAGCGAGCACAAACAAAACTAAAGCGGCATTTTCAATCCAGAATTAGAGAAGCGTGGATGGAGGCAAGTTTCTCATCTTTTAACTTCTAAAACTATTTTAATTTTAAACGTTCATTATTACTCTTAGTTAAATAATTTTGTGGAAAAGATTATAATAATTACAATAAAGAGTTATTTTAATTATTTCTATTATTATTAATTTTTCTTCTTTTTAACTTTAGTATTAATTAGTGTTAACTAATTTCCGCAATTAAAATAAAGTGAATATAAAAAAATGCATCGGTTAATTAATAAAAAAAATTGATTTTGGAATTAAACATGACACATTTTTTGATAAACTTCCTTGTGAAAGAGAGAGAAAAATATTCACTTTTAAAATCGAGTATTGTATATATTTAAATTAAGCGTAAATACCATTAAAAAAAAAAAAATTATCCTGTTTCAACAGAAGAATCTCCTGACAAGCTACATATCCTTCCAGCCATTGCTAGTCTTCCTAGAATTTAATTACATTATACAAAGGAAATTCGGAATTACTGATAGCAGACGTTTTACAGAGAATTTTTTTTTTAAGATACTTTATCAGTGATAATTATTTAATCTTAAGGTATTTTATATTTTTCTCAGCGTATATGAGATAAAGGTGTGTTTCATTTTTCCGCCAATGAAATCATCCTAATTTGAATCTTACAACCGGTAATTAATGAGTACTGTATATTAAACAGTATTTTTATATTGTTCAGTTTTTAAACTAATTATGAAACAGGAAAACATTAAATAATTTTAACGATTTACAATCGATTTTAATTGCCTTTCTATGTGTTTTATTATTTTAACTTTCCTGGCTGAAGAACATAACATTAAATAATCGTTTCCTTCAATATACTTCCTCGAAAATTTAATAAAAATCAAAATATTGTTCAGTTTAATGCACTACAGATAAAAAAAAATCATAAAAGGATTCAAGTTAAAATCAGATAAAGGTCAATAAATTACTTTTAAGTTGCGACGCGATGATAAACACTTTAGAAATATTAATAGTTTTACGTAATGATGATTTTGTTATATATAATTATTTCATTGTGTGTATGTATATATTTTTTTTTAGGTTAATGGATAGTTTATGTCCGTGTATCATCAGGAAGATTTGCTTCCTCTTTAAAAAAAAAGGAAGTATGGGACTTGTTAAAATAATGATAATTTTCTTTCAACAAATTGGATTTCGGAAATAAAAAAAAACAACAACAAAAAAATTAAAGTGGAAATAATGTATGTATCCTTTTTGTATACTCTATTCATCATTAAATACTAACTTTACATAATTAATAGAGTGAAAACAATACAATGTAACAATGGGATTTATGATGATAATTTATTATGAATACATAAATAACTTACGAATGATTTTAAATTAATGAAACAAAATGAAATTCGAGCATAATTGGCAATTTTTTATATTTTTAGCAAAATTATACTTAAATGATAAAATGTTAATAATATTTTCCACGACTATTTATTAAAATTTATTTTTTATTTACGAAAATAAACGAAAGAAATTGTTAATAAATATGCCTGTATCTATAACTTGACGACAGTATGGGAAGGCAATATTAAGTCTATGGGATATACTCTCCCATAGACTTAATACTGCTTCGATGCTGTCGACAGGTAATTAGAATATTTATAAAATTCTTATAAATATATATATAGTGTATATAATTTATAAATATAGTACTATACCGCATGAAATAGATAAATATTAGTCATTATTTTTTTAGGAAATTATTATATAGAAAATTAATGAAATGATAGGCCTAACTGGCAATTCTTCATTGTAATAAATTTGACCAGACGTCCCGGATTAGTATGGATAGTCCCGGTTTTTGAATCTTTGTCCCGGATTGAAAAAATGTTGAAGATTTGTCCCGGTTTTGAATAAAATGTCCCGGATTGTCCCGTTTTTTACTTATAAGTAAATAATTCATATTAAAAAATTATAAAAAAAAAGATTAACTAGATTTAATTTTAAAAAAGTTAGCTTCTGAAGAATTCTCTATACTATATACATAGAATATAGTCACGCTAATATAACCAATATGAATGAATCAATGTGAAGAAAAATAATAAAAATAATAGTAAAATATATTGTTTATGCTTCTTTATCTCTTCCTGCTTTCTTTTTGCAATTTTTTTAATAATTTACTTTTTCATTGTTTTTCTAAAATTTTTTAGTTTTTTTTTTTTGGATTTTGTCCAACCCCACCCCTTATGCCCCAATATCTAGAGTATCCCGGGTTGAAGTTCAGAAAATCTGGTCACTTTAGTTGTAATCATTCTTACTTCTTAAAATAGTTTTGTTTATTTTTCGTTTATTATAATAAAATAAAAACTCAGATAATAATAAACATTCTCATCTGTCAATTGAAATTTTCCATCTGGAAACTCAAGCAGTTGGATTATTCTAATGCTTAGCGATTCTAAAAGATATCTAAAAGTATTAGAATAATCGATTAATATTTTTGTATCTTTCCTATTATTTCATTACTGATATGATTTAACGACTTCAATATTATGTTGTCAAAGGGTTTAACGAGTGATCTCTTCCTCTTTCAAGCAAATATTTGTGTAGATGTCACGCAGTTTAATGTGACCAGTTTATTTTCTATACTCATTAAACAGTGTGTGTACTTGACTTGTTAAACAGAAAATTTACTTTTATTATAAAATGACGAGATCTGCATTATTATTATTCTAGATATACATAATTTCAAAAATTACTCTTAAAAATATTGATATTTTAATTCGTTTCGAAAAATAACTAGAATGATTTTAAAAATTTTATCAGTTAAAATTCTTTAGTAAGTGTGGTTAAAGTATGTAATTCATTTCGAAATGGTATATTTCAGAAATCTGTGCTTGTGTAAGAAATATTTATAAAAAAAAAATATATAGAAATATTCCGAAAATAAGTAGTTTTAGTTTAAATTTTCGATGAATGATTTATAACAACAATGTACAGTCATACCTCTACTTAAATCGTTTCGACTTAAGGCAATTTTTTTATTAATAGGAAATAATAAAAGTCTATTAAAGGCTAGGTCTCACAAGCGTAAAACGCAATGTAAATACGTCGGTGTATTGATGCTGATGTCACTTTCGCTGCGTCTTTACGTTGAAGTTCACTCTTGTTCAACTTTTTACGTTGCGTACAAGAGTACCTTGACCATTCATCCAATCAGGTACGAGCTGCTTATGGAAACTTATAGAATTATTTAGAAGCTGAAAAATGTTATTAGCGACGTTACTGGGTTATTTATAGGAGATCTAGATATTTTTTTAAACGCTTATTCGACTTACGTCGTTTTTCGATTTAAGTCGCGAATCTTGGAACGAATTAACGACGTAAGGTATGACTGTATTGAATCTGTGATGCCAGCTACAGAGAAAGATTGTGCGCTGAGTATTCTTATCACGCAAACATATTATAATATATTATTAAAAATTAATAATTTGTTTAAATAATTATAGTATAGGCCTGTAACAGATAATTTGACTGTTCATTCATTAGATTTTATTTCATTTTTACAGGTAAACACGGAATTTAGTCTATGTGTAAAGAGAGAACAACATGGAAAGTACTACTACGTCTTTGTATCAAAAAGATACAAATTCTACTTACATGGATCATGGCTTACCTGTGATAGTACCTTTATCCATAGTAATGGTGATCCTTATTATATTAGCAGTAGGTGGAAATATCATGGTCATTCTGACTATTGTCAGACATCGAGGAATGAGGACTCGAACTAACATGTTTATCGTCAATCTAGCAGTGGCTGATATTCTCATTGCCATTTTCAATATGCCATTTTCGTTAGTCACTCTGATTAAAGGAAAATGGGTGTTTGGTGATGGCATGTGTCAGTTCAATGGTTTCACCATGGCTTTATTACTTATCTGCTCTATCCATACTCTGATGTACATAAGTATTCACAAGTACATATCCATAACCAAACCTTTCAGCCGAGCCATGAACCCTCGAAGAATAAAAATAATGATCGCGACCGCTTGGATCTGGTCTTTTATCTGTGCTATTGCACCATTATTGGGCTTTAATCACATCGAGTACAAGAAAGGTTCTTCACAGTGCGGACCAAGTTATCCGAACAATTTTGCCGATTATGCCCATTCTTTCATTATCACCACCACCAATTATTTTATCCCGTTGGGAGTTATGACTTTTTGCTATTTTCACATCTTTCGTGAAATCCACGATCACATGAAGAGAATACGAGCAACATCTAATATCAATTTAGAAAATTCTGTTTCTCAACAGAAAAGGATATCGATCACTCTGTTCTTTGTACTGGCATGTTTCCTGTTATGTTGGACACCCTTCGTGATATATTCCACTAGCGTGGCCATCATGAAAAACAAGGGTTTGATGCCACTCGTCGTTAATCCTATAGTAAGTATATTCTTATAAATCCTCATTTCTCTCATTTGGTTCCGATAAAATAATATACAAATCAAGTTAATTGTGTAAGAAACTTCATTTTCATTACTGTTTATTATGATAATTAATATCGAACGTGTTGTTGTCATTCTAACAATAAACATAGAAACGCCCGGTTGCCTACACGCTTTTCAACGATATTAAACGATGAGGGAATTTATTTAAACATGCAGAATTTCATCTATATTTTATTTTTGACATTCAACAGAAACGTCTAACCTAATCCCATTATTAAACAGAAACGTTAATGAATAATTCATTTATATTCCCTCCTGATTTGTCGTTAGCTATTTTTAATGGAATTTTATCCACTGAAACATAAAAAAAAATAATTATTATAGCTTTAGACTGAGAATTTAATAAAATTATTAAATTTTTTTTTATCAATTTTAGGTTTATTGGTGTGGATACGTAAATTCGGCATGCAATCCTATCATTTACGCTTTCCGAAGCCCTTCGTTCCGTCAGGGATATAAAGAAATAATGTGTGGCACTTATCAGGGTCCAATACATAGTACAGGTAAAATTTTATTATATTTTTTTAATAAAATTATTATGTGATTAAATTTATAAATGCCTTATTAATAAAGAAGACGTTTTAATATTAAAATGCCGAATTAAATTTTTTTAATTTTAATTTTAAATGAGCATAAATTTAATCCAATACATGACATACTTTGTTATCATCTTTATGAAGTGTTGTGAAAATTCTACCTTGTACTTGTTCCGTTATGTGTATTATGTTGTTCCTAGAATTATAATTATGCATATAACGGAAAAGGAAGAAAAAATTCCTCGTAAGTAAAGCAGGTTTTTTTTTTTTTCGTTCCTAATTTGATGCTTTAGAATTTCTTTCAAAAATAAATAATAATTAAATCCATAAAATTTAAAACGACAAAATTTATAATATATAATTTACGCGACAAAAATTAAAAAAAAAGTGATCAAAACAAGATTAATTTCTCAAAATAAAATATATAACGAGTCTGCGTGTTTTTAAATTTATCATAATAATTTCTCTTCGTCTATCTTCTCTTATAATTATCTTAATATAAAGTTGGTTATTAAACACAAAATCGAATATAATACAGTAAAATTTCGCGGATTAAGATTAATGAAGAGAGATTTAAATCCGAATTAACGAAGAGTCGAACTGCAGAACACAAGCATACTTCATAATAGTATCTATACATATTGCATATTGTATATATAAAATTTATATAGTGTATACTGTAGTTAATTTTTTATACGATTTTTAACAAGATTTATACACTAAAACAATGTTTCTGAATCCAAGAATACCTGTAAAATTAACCCGATAGTTTTATAACAGATTATGAATACAGTGAATGCGACTCGTACTTAGGTAAACAATGTAACAAAATTCGATTTTCTTAAATACTTGTATTTTTCTAAAAATAGAGGAATTGATTTTCTAAAAAAGAAAAGATTTATTATCATAGGCCCCCAAAAATCTCCCAATTTCTAGGGCCCCTTAAACCGAAATCCGCCACTGTAACGAGTCTAAGTAATTTTAAGATGTATCCATACATCAGATGAATCAGTTTGATTTACTCTTTTTTTAGTTAATGTAAATGTTTTCTAATTGGTTTTTATTTACATAAATAAAATTTTAAGTCTAATCTTTCATAATATAAATACTGTACTGTATATAATAGTTTTATTAATTTCTGCTAGAAGTTTTCTTTAAAAAGCGGAATATTGTATTGTTTTTACTAACATAATATTCATAGATACATATACTTTGATACTTATCTAGATAACAGGAAGTGTTAACTGTATCATTAAATTCTCGTTTGAGAAAAATCTTTGTTCTGCGTAAATGTCAATCCGAATTATCAAAGTTTCCTCATATTCCAATTTATTTTTCGAAATTTGATAATTAACTTTATTTATAATTGTTCTTTTTATTAAAATCTACCTTAAATCGTTTCTGATCAATGGGAAATTGGTGTTATAAAAGTTATGCGAAAATACAATAACAACATTATTAATTTATTTTAATTATTATTAAATTTATGAATGAAATGTATATTCTGAAATTTTTCAGGACAAAAAAAAATTAATTTTCTAAAATAAATTATGAAAAAATTTTAACGGATGTTCCTTTTCTGTGCAAACAATTACAAATGTATCTCAAGTTTAGTTGACTATGAATGACAAAATTTTATTATTGTATGTTTTACCTTAACATTTTTAACAAACTGACATGATTTTTTAGCTTTCGTAATTTATTTTAACTTGATAATATCAACATTTTGTTTATTATTAGTAACATAAAAGTAGAATATGACACATTATATTTTGACTGTCTCTTAAAAATTTAAGTAGAGATTATTTTTTCCCAGTAAAATATATAAACTGGCATGATTAAGCTCTCAGTTGATTTACTGTTTAATAAGTTTTCGGACTACTGTTTTCAAAAAGTAGGTTTTGGCAATATATATATAGAAATTATAAACTATGGCTGTTTTCTTAGATGAGTTAACTCTAAGAAAACAGGTGATATGATGCACTCTTGAAGTCGAGTAAAGACCTTGAGTGGATCATTTCAGTTTATAGTATTTTTAAATAAATGAATATAGACTGCTGATATTTATATGCATGCATAACCTTTCAGAAGTTTGTCAAACTTCCCGATGAAGTTGAAATTATGAATGACTAAAAGGAATTATTTATACAAAATATCAAAAATTTCATAATCGAAAAATGTCATTTCAGAGGTGAAAAATAGAATTAACGGCTTTTGACGTATTCTCAAAAAGTTTATGCTTAGTTTATGGGACTTTTATAATGCAATGAAGATTTATCATATCTCTAAATTGAAATTAGATCCATCTTGCAGATGCTTAAAAAAGGCTATTAGTCTTTTCTTTTCTTTTTTTTAAATTGTTAGAAGCCAAAAATTTTTGTATGCAGGCTTAAATATGTCTTTCATTTTCAAAAGTGAAAAAAAAGACTTCTTAGATAAAAGCGTCGCTTAGATAGGTTCAAATACTTGTTATAAATAAAATCAAAATCAAAAGGCATGACAATGATTTTAAAAGTATAAGCCAAGTATAGTAGTCATTGACTGACTCATTACAGGAATCATTTCAAAATTCAGTTCGCTGTAACTTTCGGTTTTAAATTAAATATTAGGAATATGGGCAAGATTCTGCTTTTCACGGAATCCGAAATTTTTGGATTTAATATTTTTAGTCATATTACTAGTATTAAATCGGTATATAAATCAATAGCTAAAACGGAACCGATAAGTAGCTATATGAAAAAGTACTTATCACAACAAAGTATCGACCTGTGCGCGATGCCATCTTGAAAGGGACAATGTTTTTGTCCGACACTTTCAAGATTTAAAATTGTACGAATTCGTCTTATAGAAAAGAGATTTCGTTACATGAATTCGTGTTATAGGAGAGCACGTTATACGGAAGTTTACTGTAATACATCTTGAAGAGGTCGCGCAAGAATACATATTCAAACTCCTTGGCAAGAAACACTTTTTAAATATGATGTAATTATACATCTTGATGCAAATATATATTATATATTAATGTAGACTATATATAATATATAAATCCATAAATTGCATTATGGATTTCAGCATAAAATCATAACCCACATAATCGTAAGAACAATTACCGATATATTTTTGGGTTTTAAAACAAGGTGTAAAACCATAGCAGGTTTTCGTCGTTACGATGATGGTCACGTGACGTTTTATTTCTCGTTCAATATGGCAGCGGTACATGGTTCATTTACCAATTCCGAGGTAAATTTTTCGAAATATCTTCTAATCGGTGCCGCTTTCGCCCATGGTTCTATAATAATTTTTGACCAGTTTGATGAGATCTATCGAATGGTATCACATTTGCAATTCCATGAAAAACAGAATCCAACCGGAATATGACTTAAATTATATTCGAGAATATATTCAATAGGACACCGACTGCCAAATCTGAAGCTTCAGATTCAATTAATAACGGAACCAAAGTAGTTTGAAAATATCGAAAATTATAAAAAAAAGAAAAGTCGATTTTCTTCTCTCAGATAACTCTATAGGTCGCATTGTTCAATTGATATCGATGAAATTTGGAAAGTAAAATAAGGCTATTTTTATTTTTTTTTATAAAACTTGAGAATTACTGAAAATTTCAGCACAAATTTGTAGATGTTTATGATAAAAGAAATTCTTCCTCTGTAAATACTTCTAAAAATTACATTGTTCATCTGCTTTTGACCAAGTTCGGAACATAGAATTATTCTATCTCAATTAAAGTCTTCTAAAAATTTTGACTCAAATCGAGTTAAAATTAAGTGAGTAGAAAAGCCTGTTTATCTTCTCTAGAAATGCCTCTATATATCACATTATCCAATTAATTTCAACCAAATTTGGAATGTAAATATTTGTTGTTATTTAAAGTTCTCTAAAACTTTCTATTCAATTGGATTAAAAATTAAAGAATTAAATTTAATAACGTTTTAACATACTGTTGGAATATTTTCAAAAAACTGTTTTCACCTAAAAAATAAACTATATCCAATAAAAAACATCTAATATGTAAAAAAATAAGCAAGTACAGTACAGTACCGAAAATTTAGGATATTTGCTACAAGTTAGATGCGGCTATTTAATTGACAATTTAAGAAAATAAAGCAAGAATATTAGTCAAATTACCCGCTTCTAAACTGTATTCAAATATACAGATATAATATAGAATATCTCAAATATTCTAATTTCTTAGTATTGTAATTAACACATACAGTAAACTCCCGTATAACGCGCTCTCCTATAAAGTGATGAAAAAAATTGCGACTAGTACTCATACATTATAAATAGTTCCATACAACGCGTAGAATAAATTTTTTGAATGGGTGGATTCTGCTTTTCACGGAATTGTAGATCTCATCAAACTGGTCAAAAATTATAATAGAACCATGGACGAAAATGGCACCGGTTAGAAGATATTTTGAAAAATTTATCTCAGAATTTGTAAACAAACAATGTATCGCTGCCATATTGAACGATAGGTAAAATGTCACGTGACCTACCGTCATATACAACGATAGGTAGAAATGCCTCTATATATCACATTATCCAATTAATTTCAACCAAATTTGGAATGTAAATGTTTGTTATGTTTGAATAATTTAATTTTAATAATTAATTTTATTATCATTTATTAATTATTCTTTAATTTTATTTTATATTGTTGAAGATGACTCTCAACACTTCTTATATAATGAAAATATAGAATTCTAGTCTTATGTTAGTTTCATTAAACTATAGGCATGTATATTATTCCTTGTAATTTGATATTTTTAATTGTTTATAATTGTTCTGGTGGAATAATTTTATTCCTCCTGAAATTTTTACTGTACTTTAATAAGACCATCTATTGTTATTAAATGATTTTCTGTCATCTTTTTTCAGAATTTTTAAATAATATGCAAATTATTAGGGAATAATATTGTTAAGCATTAAAATTTTTATACTTATAATCGATAATTGTTTTGAAAAAATCATTCCTAATCCATTACTTTTAGAATGGACTCGTTAGAATTCTATTTGATTATTTCACTTTATTTAATATTCTTGAAGCAAAAAAAATTTGAAATATTTTTAAAAATGCCTTATTTCGGTTTTTGCATCATCATATATAGAAATATATAAAATTTCAAATGTATCTCAATGAATTTTTATAAAACATCTTATTGCTGTTAACTACACTGTAGCCATAAATCACTTGCATTACTTTTGGGTCACAGTTTCAACTATGTATACAGGGTATTCCTAAAAGATTTGGTCAAATTTAAAATCACAGATGCTACTCATCAAAACAAAGCAATAAGTCCATATAAATATGGGTCTGGAAATAATTCCCTTTTGAGATAACACAGGCATAAAATATATTTTTAATAATGTATTCAAAAACATATCTATGTGATGTTTATGTTAAACATGCTTCTCTGTCTGTTTGTTAAATATTAGTTTGCTAGACAATATAGAGACATATCAAATGAAAAATAAAGAATTATTGGTGAAAAAAGATGGCTGCTGTAATTCAATAGAACATGAAAAATCACACAAAAAATGAATTTACTTTTAAATAAAATTAAAATATCAGTATCGATTAATATAAATGAATATTCTTTTTTAAAACATTTAATGCTTTTCAGTTTTAATGAAGCTTAATGATTTTATAAAAGAAAAACAAACTATAAAGAATTAAATTCTTTTGCTGGGCCAAATTTTCCAAAATTTGGAATTTTTTTTCCAGCATTCATAGAAAAACATGATAAAAGAAAAATATTCTGAAAATTTCAACTAGATATCTTAAAAATAAAGAAATATTGTGAGTTATATTGAATATATAAATTTTCAAAATCATTTATGAATATTAATGTATCATTTGGAGGGAAAACAAAACTACAGGTCTTATGGCTTAAAAGTGTTGAGTTGAAAACATTCCATAATAAAAAATTTTACAGTGATATTTAAAAAAATAATATAGGAGCTCCTTGATTTATACAATTACAAGTTTTGCAAATTTGACTTTTAAAAAATTTTGATATGAAAGTATTTTAAAATCATCTTTATAATTTATTAAATAATGCAGTACTTCAATTTTACACTGTAATATAACACTGATTTTTTTATTTTATTTGAAATAACTTCCAAGATAAATTATTTGTCAAATAATTTATTCTCAAATAAAAATTATTTAAATAAATATGCTATTTGAAATAAAAATCCAAATACTTTTCCAAATAAAATTCAAATAATTCAGTATCATCTCTTTGAAATAGTGTATTGGTGTGTACTGTGCAATATCTTATTCCTAAAATTGGTGCATATTATATTATAATGAGAAGACAGTGTACAGTGCAGATGCACAATGATAATATACACTTTTCATTTTACAATTGTGCATCATTATCATACATTATAAGCCTATTGTACACATTTTGTACAATCAGTTGCAAAAAGGTTTTCATCTATTTCATAGGAGTTGCATGAGCGGAAATTATGATTGATTATACTTGCAGGATAACTAAGTGAATGTATAGAAATCGAAATGAACTCTTCCATTTGCAAGGGGAACTGCAGCAGCTGGATGAGGTGGGAAAAACCAGCATGATTAAGCAAAGAAAGCTGAGTTTATATAGTATATTAAAAGATGGTTTTATTGTGAAAAAATGTGGAATAAGTGTTGAACATTTGAAGAAAATATATTTTTTTAATAATGGCAATTATAACAATTTTCTTTTATAAAATGATGAAAGTTAGGATTTTTTAAGGATAAAGATTGATGAAACTACACAATAGCCCTTTTGCAGGAAGGAAGCCGAACACCTTCCGCTTAGGTACAAAACTTTATGGAACCGACTGTACATAGGAGGTTTTCTAATAACTGCCTCATATTCTTATATTTTTCTGATGTAATAGGTCTGACACTTTTAGATAAAGGTGTTAGTTTGATGTTTTCAAACTTTGGTGGTCTACTTTGAATGGTAGGTGATAAATTTAGTTTCAATTTCAGTGTCTTCCTTCAATGTTTTTTAAAAATTGTGTATGGTGCACTTCTTAAAAAAATGCATCCAACATACTTTCAGCCAGTTGACTTGTTCTCCATCAGTATTCTTTTTCCTTTTTAGAACTGAACTTTCTAGAAATTTTGATGAAATGAAGTCCTCAAATTTCATTTTGTATAAATAAAATTTATTTCTTTGACATTGCTTTATTATTTTATAATAATCTTGAGGAATATATAAGAAATTTATTTTGAAGGTTGTTATCTCATTTTACATAGTTTTACTCTTTTCTTATATAGTGCCTAGAGTATGGAAAATGGACTTACACCACTTTCATAATCAATGATTATACAATGTCATTAATTAATGAATTTTCAATTAATCAAAGCATATGAATATTTTAACATATCATCCGTAAATATTGTGTAAATAAAATGTTCACACTAAATTATACATAAATTATTTGTTTTTATCAATTTTTATCAAAAGTGGACTTATACCATTTTCATAACAAACAGTCCATATATTTCCTTTATATTTTAAACCTATTTTTTATGTTATAAATAAATAAATAATATATATATGTTACAGTAAAAGTGATCAATTGGTGATTATACATAATCGCCAGTTATTATGCATAATCACCAATCATCTTGGTAAGTTTGATAAATTTCACTAAATTTATCACTTTTACCGGCGATTTTACATAATTCCCAAATAAACTTGGTAAATTTGATAAATATGCCAGAATTTCTCACTTTTACCAGCGATTATCTATAATTCCTAAATGAATTTGGTAAATTTGATAAATATCGCTGAATATATTAGTTTTAAAGCGATTTTTATTTAATTTCCAAAATATATTTCATAATTTGATAAATATGAAATTTTCCACCTTTTTGTTGTTTTAATTAATAATTTAATTATAGGGTTACTCTTATTTCACTCTTATAACAGCCTCTTAGCCAGAGCTGGTTCCACAGGTGAAGCAGCGAGGCAACAGTCTCAGCGAGGCAACAGTCTCAGCCAGAGTGATATAGGCACCAAAATGAATTGTAAAAATATGACATGTATAATGAAGAACAAAAAAATATTAATGTGACAAAATTAATAATAATACATAAATAGAAGGAAATATTCTGCCAGTGTATTATCAGTTGCTATAAACTTGAGATAAAAATAAATAGAATGTGTTTATTTTTAATTAAATTAAAGATTTATTATAATTTTAGTTTTGTCATTTACTGCACTGCAAATTATCTTTATTATATTCTTATATGAGGTTGAGAGACAAAGTGGACCAGTATTACAGGAAGACCCTGTTTAACGCGGGGGATATGTTCCAAGGAAACAAAACACTAAATTAAACAGTGTTAAATGAGGTCATTTTAATATGTAAATAATGAAGATAGGTGAAACAGGACAGTGAATAAAATATATATACATAGCATTTTTTAAATTTTATTTTGTAACATATATTACTACTATTATATTACATTAACTATAGACATTTTTTATTGCTAATATTGATTTGTATTTATAAATCATTCATGAAAATTCTTAAAATTAGAAAATAAAAAGTTTTAAGAACAAAAAGCAGTGATCAGATTGCAGTAAACTACAAACAACGAAAAAATATTGATGACAGAAAAGCGTTTTAACTTCAAAAAACTATAGTTTAAAGTGGCATCATTCAGGCTAAAACTAAAATGGGATAATTGTAATTTTAATTACTGTAAAACGTTGATGACTGATCATAAATATGACCTCTGACCACAGCAGACTCTCATATGTACTGCATTGCACTGATATCAAATGCATTATGAGACAGCATAGGAGTATCAATGCAACAAATTCTTGCAATTTCAGATTTATGTAAGAATAAGGTTTTGAAAAACCACGCTAAAGTGAATCAATAAAAATATAGAATTCGAAAAAAACAGCATTATATCGAAACAGAGTTAAGCTGAGTCTTACTGTATTTATATTTAAAAAACTGGTTTTTATATTTAATACGGTGGGTGATCGGTTAATGAACAGTTTGGATAACAAACAAATCGGATAATGAACACTTTTTTGAAATATTTTTATGTTCGGTTAATGAACACATGTTCGGATAACAAACACTTCTTAGAACAGACCCACGGACTGATGGAATGACAGGTTTACCGCACAGTCACAGCTAAGCTGTGGTAAACCTGTAGCTTAACATTCTGAAGTATCCGGGGATCCCACTCCTCCAATTTTTCAGGAGGGATCTGGGCCGGCTTGTTGAAACCCATCCTTCCAGTTGACTCCATCATGGGTGTTGGTCAGCTGTGATGATGACGGCTCTATAAGTGGCCGCCTCCAGATAAAAATATTCCATGAGGATATTTTGGCTTAACTAACTTAACGGAATGACAGGCTTAGGCCTTGCACGTTCATGGACTTATGAGTAAAGATGGAAGAACAGTAATTTTTTTCAATTAAAATGAACTCGGAGACAACATAAAACAAATCCAAGATTTATTAAAGAAGATAAGAGAGAGATTTTACAATTTTTTGGTTTTAGAATGGCACCCATACCAGGTTGAGGTCAATAAGCTTGGGGATCTCTAATACGAAAATGCTATTAATCACTTCTGAAAAATCCTGAAGGAGAGAGAAAAGCAATCAATATTGGACAGATTCTTTATCGGAAAATAAACATATAAATGAAAATGCAAGATTATGTGTTTATATATTATTATTATTATTATTACATATAAATAAACATAGTAAGAAATTATATAATTTTTTATTTTTGTTTTTTGGGTCTCCGAAACAAATTAATCAAATTCCCATAAAAAACCTATGGTAAATCAATGATTGGTTAACGAACAATTCGGATAATCAACATTGTCTTGGAATGGATTATGTTCGTTAACCGATCACCCACTGTATAAATTTTTCTTTATATATCTCTTATTCTATTAAGTAGACTATTATTCATTACTTAGGGTTTTTCAAAAAATTTTAAAATGCACCATTTTTAAAACTTGCCTCAAGCACCATAATTAATCAACCCAGCCCTGTTTTAGAATGCATTAACTTTTAACTTCGATTATCTCTAACCGTTTCAGTACATTTTCGACGTCATCTTCCACACCTTCCTCGCCAAATCCTTGATTCAAAGATGATGTTTTGCAGTGTCTTATTGAGGATACGAGTCTGGATGTACGCTTCTACGTTTAAGGGCAAATCAATAGCTCTGATATGATTTTTGTGATAAGTTGTTTCAATACTATCCTAAGTCATCACATAGAGAATTATCTTTACTTGGCACTTATACATCATGCTCAGTTCATATGTCATTAATTCATATTTCCTCATTTTTTCATTTTCAATTGTTGTTAACAAATCTTCATTTGTGATTTCGATCTTAATAAGACATATAATTTTCTTGTTTTGTCATATACAAAAATATCGGGCCTATCATGTTCAACTTTTATAGATGTCTTTATCTGGGTGTCAACTCTAATTTCTGCACTTTCATTTGTGATTATATCTTGAACCAACTGAGATCTTATTTCCTTTGACTGCTTAAAGCCGAATTTATTATAAAAAAGGAAGATGAATGCAATGAACTACTTCATTACTCGACGAGAATGCATTATTAATCAAATTTATCATCCTAGAATGGTGATTATGCATAATATCCGGTTAATTTGATTAATTCAATACGATTTATCATATTTACCACTACGAACCGGTGAATATGCATAATTACCAGTAAATATGATAAATTCGCAATATATGAATAAAATTTATCACTTTTACTGAAATCGTTGGTGTTTATGCATAATAACCAGCGATTATGCATAATTACTGGATTAATCACTTTTACCATAACATACAGGGTCGTGCAGGTAAATCCAGAAATAATTAATGAAGGAATTTGCACTATTTCCGGTTGGGCGGTAATTTGGTTATACTTGCACATGACACGGTAGTGACCTTGGTAGAGACTAGGCATTCACAAAATGGCCGTCGCATTATCAGCACATGCAGAGCACGATTGGAAAGTGGCTATACTCGATTCTCTTCGTGCCAGGAAGTCGCCGCGAGAAATAATCGAGTGGTTCGGTTACAAGACAACGCAGGTTTATGACCTAGCGAAGAGGTTCAGGAAGTCTGAGATGGAGGAAGTCATTCCTGACCGAGTCAAACATCGAAAGCAGTCTGACAGTAAGAGGAGTGACAAATTTGTTACCGATTTGATTGAGTGACAAATTGTTGCCGATTTGATCGAGTGGCGATTTGTCACCGCAGTCTCCCATACCATTGGTCGCCCAAGTTGTGGCCTCCCTCAAGCCCCCTCTGCAATCCCCCTCGACTATTACGTGTAGGGGCGTTGTTGAATCAAAGGTCAACGAAACTCACCACAACAGCAAAGACTCCCTGAAAGCTTCCATCGTCGAGGTCATGACCTCATAAGACCGAGAGGAGGTGAAGCATGTGTGTCAGAGTTTCCGGACCCGCCTGGAAAAGATTGTAGCATCAGATGGCGGCTACGTAGAGTAACTGCAATTGTAAATAATGTGAATATGTTTTTATCTAGTTTTGTTTATAATAAATTTATTTTTTCTTGCAATTTTGTCGTTTTTAATTATATTGTGATTTTTACGGATTTACCTGCACGACCCTGTATATATTTATGTTGATTATAATTACAAATGTAAAATTTCATTTTAAAATTTCACAAAATTTCAAAAACTCTTCAAGAATTTTAATTATGATAGCAGAATGACTTGAGTGCCTTTGCTGTATATAGACATCAAGGCAGTGGAATAAAAAATGATAAAAAAACAATAAAAAAAATTATATTAAAAAATTCAAACTTGATATTATCAATCTAGCTTTTGCAAATCAGTTTCTTTTGTGTGTAATCAATGAAAATATTCCTTTTGACAGTCCTAAATTTTTTCAATTGTTGAAATATTTTTTAAAATTACATGTAAACAAACAATGTTTATATTTGAATGGCTCAATAGAATTTGGAACTTTTTATCCCATTCTGTTGATTTTATAGTCAAACCTACCAAACCCATTCTGATTATATGATTCAATTAATGATATTTTGGAAATTTTTAGAAAAAATTGAATATTTCTTAAAATAAGCTATAAAATTCCGAATATAAAAAATATTGTAGATAGTAAGAAAATAAAGATTAATTCTGTTAAAATAAACTAAAATATATTGTAATCATTCATTTTTTGTTTTAATTTCACCAAAATTTAGGAGAAAATCATAAAACATGAAATGTTAACACCCTCAGGTCATTTAAAGGAGTGTAGCATTTTAATTGTTTTACAGCAGCCATGTCTTTCCCAGTGAATTGTAGCCAAGCCTACAACATGGGTAAGTTGCATTGAGTCTGTAGTTACAATACCCCAGCAGCAGTCCAATTAGAGGAACAAAAAATATATTATAGCTGTTTATATACCAAATGAAGCCATTTTCGTATATGTTAAATTTTTCTATATAAATAAAAAAATTTATAAAAGTACTGTAAAAAATTGTGTAAATGAAGTAAGATCAATTTAATAAATATAAAATATTAATAAAAATAACAATATTTCAAAGAATTCATGTAATTTTTTTAATAAATATATGATATAACTTTAATCAACAAATATTATGTAACTCGTGGTTATTTATCGATAATTTCTGAAATTTTTGGTTGAATTTTATCATTCATGGCTCATTTTGTTCAGAAGACTTGTTGCTATCTAAAAATATTGACTATTTCTTTGGATGGCAAAAATTCCTTATAAAAAACAAAATTGTTTTTTCATTGATTTCATAAACATAACGAAAAGTTATAAAAAAAAAATGCTTACACCAATAAAAAAAGAGAACAAAATCTGCAATAAATACTGAAAATTTCAAAAGATTTCAACAAAAATTAAGTGAGATTTCCCAACTTTAAATCTTTTATTTTTTTGCATATTAATAAGGTTTAATTTCAAATCATCAGAGGCACTCAAGAAGTTAAATCTATTTTTGTGTTATAAATATATGTAGGGTGGCTAATTGTACGGAAATGGCTAAATATTTTGAAAACAGTTTATTGGAATTCTTTGAAATTTGGCATGAGGTTAGGAGTGTTTACATCATACTATCTGTACTTTTTTCAACTTTACATCATTTGTTTGAGACCAAGGCAAACTTCACTTTTTTTAAAGGGTACTAGGGGTCAATTTGACCATATCTGAAAGGAGAATTTCATCCCAAATTCAGTGATATAGCACATGCCTATCTTATCTTTTAGGAAAACCTCAAAAAGAACCATGCATACTGCAATGTTCATGACGATGATTCACTATGATCGCTGCTAATGTTTCTGTGTAGCCAAATTATCAGCTGGCAATGGGATGCTATTCTACAAAAAAACATTGTATTTTTGTTTGAATATTAACTTATATCGATTTTTTATGGTTTTGTTAATTTTCGTGTACTTTATCTCATACTAATATTTCTACAGTGCATCATTACTCTTTACAGTATCTGTGCAATAATTATTGTTTAAAAGTAGCCCATTTAAGTGAAAAAAGAGAGGATACAAATTTTAATGATGATTGGATATGCTGAAAGGTGTCAAAGTAGCAAACTATTTTCAATGGAATTCATCTGACCAAAAGCCCATCTCCAAATCAGCTGTTTCAAAGACATTGCAGAGGTTTAATGAAACTGGGAGTGTTAAAGATCGATCAAAAACCTGGATGGCTAAACAGTGTTACTAATGATGAAATTTGTTGACAGTTGTGTTAGATGTGACAGAAAATCTGAAACAATCAATACAGCAGTTGGCATTGAACATGATATGAGTAAATCAATCATGGATGGGATCAATACAAAAAATTACTAAAAAGAGGAAAGTGACATTCCTACAAAATGCTCTTGCTGCAAGAACTGAATGAAAATGATTTTGACAGCAGGATTGAATTTTGTGAAATTTAATGATGCACAGGATAACTGAGGATGGTAACTTCATTAGCCATGTGCTATTTTCTGATTAATCTACTTTTTGTTTAAACAGACAGGTTAACTGCCATAACTGTAGATTAAGGTCAATCTACAGTTATGGCAGTTAACCTAAACAGAGTAATGCTCACAAAAAATTAATGTTTGGTGTCATGTCATTGGTCAGCATATTACAGGTCCATTTTTCCTCAATGGCAATTTAACATCTGAGAGATATCTACAACTTTTACAACAACAAGTTATATCTCGACTAAGAAAATCTTCTCGAACTACGACAATCCGGATCTGCCAACAGACACTATATGGTTTCAGCAAGACAGAGCATCTCCTTATTTTGAACATCAAATATAACAGTATTTAGATGAAACATTTCCTGGTAGATGGATAGGAACAATTGAATGGCCACCTTGATCACCTGAATTAAGTTCTCTCTACTTTTTCTTATGGGATCATATAAAAAAATTGATATGTTAACAGAACAATGCATATGGAGGAGGTTGCTGGAATGAAATTGTCAGTATTTCACCAAATACTTTGATTGATTCGTTGCAAAAACTTTGTTCAACATGTTCATTATTGCCAGGAAGTAAACTGACAGCTCTTGGAGCATTTATTGTAATCATCAAATTTTTTGATTTTTCGATAATACAGTACATTGAATGCTAACTACTGTTATCTTTATCATCATTTTCCAAAACTAAGCTTTGAGTATCTTATTAACGTTTTTGCAATGTTTTTTGTAGAATAGCATCCCATTGTTGGCTGATAATCTGGCCACAGAAACATTAGCAGCGATCACAGTGAATCATTGTCATGAACATTGCGGTAAAGTCAACATGGGTCTTTTTGAGGTTTTCCTAAAAGATAAGATAGGCATGTGCTATATCACTGAATTTGGAATGAAATGCTCTCCTTTCAAATATGGTCAAATTGACCCCTAGTGCTCTTTAAAAAAAAAGTGAAGTTTGTCTTAGTCTCAAAAACAAATGACAATATAAAGTTGAAAAAATACAGATAGTAAGAGGTAAACACTTCTAACCTCATGCCAAATTTCAAAGAATCCCAATAAACCATTTTCAAAATATTTACCCATTTCTATACATTTTACCCACCCTGTATATACATATATACAGGTGTTAATTGAGTTAATGTTCAATATTAAATTATTTTTTGTCATACTTATTTGATTTTTTGATGATGAAACATTCAATACTACATTATATCTTTTATTTTTGATTAATGCTCATAGTGAATTATTATGTTCAATATTTTCTTGAAAAAAATACTTTATGAATTGTTTAACAACTATAGCTACTGAATTTTGAAGAATTTTCATTCTTTCAATTTTTATGCCACTTTATAACAAAAACTAGTAAACAATGGTGCCATTACAGAGATACCTATGTAATATTATCCATCTTTCATCCAACAGTTACTGAACAGTAGGGAATGTCAGTGCCTATTATGAGCCACTACACACCTGGTGGGATCAACTGGATGATTAATCTTTTGATATCCATATTAATCAATTTCTGTTTGTGGCAATTAATGGTAATTAATATAAAAAAATAAAAAATAATGATAATTTGCTTAATTTTTATTGAAAAGTTTTGAAATTTTTTGTTCTGATTCTAACAGTATGAACACTTTTTTGAATTTTATTTTTTTTACAACTTTTTGTTCTGTATATAACGTCGATGGAAAGATGATCTGTTTTATAAAATCTTAGCCATTCAACAAAAAAAACCAACATTTTTTGATAGTGACAGGTCCACTTAATAAAACAAGCCACAAATGGAGAAAATCCATCCATATTTCAAAAAAAAAAAAAAAAAAAAAAAAAAAAAAAAAAAAAAAAAAAAAAAAAAAAAAAAAAAAAAAAAAAAAAAAAGAGAGAGAGAGAGAGAGAGAGAGAGAGAGAAAGAGATAAACGAAGTATTAGGTAGATTTCGATTAATAAAAATTAATGAAGTTATATCATATAATTAGTTCAAAAATAACAAACATAAATTTATTAAAATATTGTCATTTTATTGATAAATTATATTTATTGACATGCTTTTACTTCATTTCAATAACTTTTAATTTTTTTTTAGAAATTTTCGAATTTAGATCAAAAAACCCAACATATACAAAAATTGTCTCCTCTCATATATAAACAGCTATAATATTCTTTACTTTACTCTAATTGGCATCAAGATACTTTAATGCCACACTATACCAATACCACATGCAACACTGTAAAGTAGACTTAGCAGAATTTCCAGCCAAACCTACTTTTCTACACTGAAAGTTGGCTTTGGCTGGGAAATGACTGACTGCCATAAAACAATAAAAGTGCCATATCCCTTTAAATAGCTGGAGTGTTTACATTCAGATTTTCTCATTTTGCATATAGATCAGTAAAAATGAAACAAAAAATTAACAATTAATTCTGTTAAAATGAAACAAAAAATTAACAATTAATTCTGTTAAAATAAACAATAATATTTCTTAATCAATATTTTCATATTATCTACAATATTTTATAATTTTTCAGAATTTTATAGAAATTAAGAAAAATTAATTTTTACTTAAAATTTTAAAAATATAATTTATTTCATACCAAAACCAAAATTATTTTTATATAACAGATTAAAAAAAATTGAAAAGAGTTGATGAAAAAATCCAAATTCTACTAAGAGGATCCATTCAAAACAACTTCTGTAAAAATGTAATTTAAAAAAATTTTAGCAAATAAAAAATTTGAGAAACACCAGAGAGGCATATTTTCAGCTAATAAGATCAAGAAAAAAAAATTAAATCCTGATTTAATTAATAAACTCTTTATTTAATGCTTTTCATTCCACTCTCATGACAAGTATACATATCAATGGCCTCCAGATACCAATTACACATAATATATATATACTTCAATAGATTTCAACAGGTTAAAGAACAAGGTTCAACAAGTCAGGCATATATTTTACTGAAAAATCTGAAAGTACAGGACCTGGAATTGAATCAAACATCCAAAGTGGTAAGTGATGGATCACTTTGGATGTTTGACATGTGGTCATTTTAAAGGATGGAGAGTGAACAGTTAGACTCAAATTTCATTAAAAGTATGTTTATATATCAGAATTCAACCTGGATACTCCAGATGGTAAACATCATCTTTACTAGCTATCTACAAAAATAGTTTTCATAATGCTTTCATGATCACAGCTGGTTTCTTCATTAAGAATTTTCTATAAGAAAACTGTTATTTAGGTTGTTTTATGACAATTATAAGCTTATTCTGTCATTGTTTAGGTAACTGGATGGTATTTTAATAAGTTTCAATAAAAAACAGTTGACATTTTTTGGGCTCAGGAATACAAATTTTTTAATGGTAATTAACAATAATTTAGACCTAAATTTACAAGTATTTTTTAAAATTGCTTTATTTTGATAAACTGGAGGTCAAAATGTATTTCATAACATTATTTATTAATGGGCCAGAATAAAGAAATTATTTCCATTTGAATTTATATAAGCTGTTATGTAAAACAAGGAATAGTTGCACTAATACATATGTTTAAATTCCTGTTCACAGCAGAAATGAATTTGATCAAAATTTTATGTAAAATATTTTTTACAAATCTATTGCATTAATAAATTTGTCAGAATGAAACCAAAACTCATTTTTTTATTAGAAATAAGGACAAAGCTCTAAACAAGAAGCTTTTTCAGTCCTATTGTGGGGTTTACCTCAATGATTAATTCAAGCAATTGAGGTGTGAGCATAATAGCAGAGAAAAAGCTTCCTGTTTAGAGTATCTATATTATTGTACCAGATAAAAAATGATACACACTAAACATCAACATGACATCATTTTTCACAAAAAATTAATCTGTTATAGGAAAAAATTTTTATATGAAGTAAATAATATGAAAGATTGATTATTTTAATTATTTACATATTAATTTCCTTAATGATATACAACAATTCACGTTCAAAATTATAAAGCCATTTGTAAATGATAGAATTTTTCTAATACAAAATTTTTAATTTACATATCTATTATCCTTTATTGAATTTTGGTACAATTTATTAAACCACTTTAAAGTTTGATAATTTTGAAACATTTCATGAAAAATGGTTGTGATTTCTTTCTGAATATTCTATTATCTATCTTCAATGTATTCTTGCAATTAAAATAAATGCTATGTGGGCTGCATAAGACCAACAAGTTTAAGACCACTGATTTAAATGAATTAATTTATGGAAGTAATTACCTGTAAGTACTTCAAGGAAGATTTCCCAATTTGTTGTGATAGGTATATCATCTTCAAATTTCAAATTATCTAAAAATATAGTTCCAGGATTTTTCCAACTCTTTTTCCTCAGTCGGCACCTTAAAAAAAAGAAAACAATTATAAGTAAAAATATTAATAAAAAAAATTTAAAGATAAATTTTTTCTTATATATACAGGATGCTTGCATTACTATATATCAGGCATTTTTTCAAAAATTACCAGACATTTGAAAAAATATCACCTATTACTTTTTTCTTCCAAAAATTATTAAATTTTTTTTCTGTGCATCCATAAGTGCAGTGTGGCCTTGTTTGTTTCTTCAAAGGGAAAGATACACAGTATATCTGATAAATAACTGGACCGAATTTCTGTTATCAACACTATAAGTGCCATTAAGTGGACATTCATATTTTTCAATAAACTTATGTTTGAATTACCAACTGTTAAAATTTTAATGAACAACGTCACAAAAACATGATGGAGCAGAGCAAATATTAAATTCTGTTTTAAATTTGGGAAAATGATCATGCAAACACTTGAAATGTTTAGGGAAGTTTATAGCAATAATTGCATATCTTGTACACAAATATTTCAGTGGTATAGATGCTTCAAAGATGGTCAAGAAGATTTGAACAATGATAATTAACTAGGTCAGCAAACAGTAATGAACTCACAAGAATATGCATGAATTCATCACTATTGATTCAAATATGACATTGCAAATGATGGAAGAGGAATTTGATGTCTGTAAAAATCTGATTTGCAAAGTTTTAACTAATAATTTGGCCAAATGAAAGATGTGCTCGATTTGTACTGCATTCATTAACTTGGATTAAGAAAGAGCTCACTTGGAACACTGCAAAGATATTATTAAAATAGCTCAAAGGAACAATACTTCTTGGATTCAATAGCGACTAGTGAGGATGATGTCTCATCAATTAGCACAAGAGTGCAGAGTAGTTGGCTGACTCATCGAGACCTAAGAAATTGCGCATTCAAAAGTCACAAATCAAGACAATGCTCATTTGTTTTTATGATTCCAAGGACATTATTCACTGGGAATTTATTCCAGAGGGCCAAATAATTACTGGCTAATCTTATTTGGGTATTTTAAAGCATTTGTGGTAAAAAAAGTTCTGTGAACAAGACTGGAATAGAAAGAGTCTGGCAACTGATTTCTCTTGCATGACAATAATGAACCAGCACACAAGACCACAACTGTTAAGAAGTTTTTGGTTTGAAAACAAGTGCATATTCGTGACCATCCATCTTATTCTCCAGTTTTTGCAGCATGCAATTATTTTCTATTTCTGAAATTAAAAATGCTAATGAAAGAAATTAGCATTTTTAGGATTTACAATTTTTGATTATTTAATCAAATAAATATTCTTATTCAATAATAATAATTTATATATTCACATTTCCATATTAATATCTAATATAACAAAATTTATTAAATCACAAATAAATTTTAATATAATATAATCGATTTAAAATTATTTTTCAGTTTTTTTTTATTTTAATCATTAGTTATCATCAACAATACATATAAATTGTTTTCAAGTTGGATAATAAATTTGTTGAATAATTAAATAAAAAGATAGCATAACAATCACAAAGAATCATTTTACAAACCTACAAAATAATTATAAGATCAAATACTGTAAAAGAAAACAAGGAAGAAACTGTTGCTGAAATCATATTTAAAGCGTTCTTTCACTAAGTCAGATTTAAACACTTTCAAATTCTATTTAGGCGCCAACTTAGACTAGACTTGGAGGGGCGATGGTAGGGGATATGGTCACACAATTTAAATAAACCTGTCAATTCCCATTCGTATAAAGTCCTTGAAACTAAATGTGGTACAGAAGTGTGTTTATTTTTCGCATTTCGACGAAATCCCCGTACAGATATAGAATCGATGTTTCCTGTATTTACGAACAAAAAACGTCCTTTTCTTATAATTTATAAATATGTAATATATTATATTTTTTGATTTAAATACTGTTTTGATATCATCAACAATTAAATTTATTAATTTATTCTTCGAAATCTTTGCTTAAGACTATATATAATTTTCGATTATATTTATGACATCTGAACTTTTAATTAATCTTTTAACTTTTCTAAAAAATTTGTTTATTGTTGATTATAAAACTGATTTTTATTTATTGACATTTCGTTATTTACAACATAACATTCATATTAATATAGTTAATTTTAAATTCAAGGTTGTTTTATAAGTTGCAAAATAAATTAAACGAATATAAATTATTAGTGAATTTTAGAAAATTGCTTATATTATTATATTAATAACAATCTAGTTATCTCTTAAGAACAACTATTATTTGCAATTTTTTTTGTCAATAAATCTTTACATAATATATATCAATAATAACTTGTATACCATATTATTACTTAACTGTATATCATATTGTTACTTAAAGAACATATTGTTGTAATAAAGACTATTATTGATACTGAACAATAAGTGAATTCTGTTCGATTGTAATTTTATTTCTTGAATTGTTCTCTGTTGGATTAAATAAATATTTTATTAATAATTAACTTAGTTTATAATTCCTTTCATACATAAATTGATATTCATAGGATCTATCGTATTTCAATTCCCAAAACTATTTTATGTAAATTTATTTATTGCTTAATCAGTTATTATTACACTTTCATGTGAATTTATAATTAAATAGCATATAAAATCTAGTGAAAATCAATTATTTCATGATAAAGTTTGATGTATTATGAATTTTGGCCAAATACATTAATGAGGAACTTTGATGATGATGAATATGCAGAAGAAAATTATTTATTTTTTGTACCGAAGTGGTAGAGATTTTTATTGATTCTCCATCTAATGCTCTCTATTTTATCTTCTGAATATGATTATCCAATGCATAATCATGAATGTATTAAGATCATAGCAATAATGCCATAATCTACAAACTTATAACAATATTTTTCTTAAAATAGAATATTTAAAAACAATCTTTTCAATTTATTTAATATTAAAGATATTATTTTTATTTCATAAGCTTTATTTTTCCAAAGATAAATGAGGCTTATGAAATCGCCATATTTTCTATTATGTCGTATATAGGTCTTGTATATTCTCTACTAATTGCTTTTGAGCTAATTTTGAGCTAATTAGTAATATTCTCTACTAATTTCTTTTGAGCTACTAATTAGCTCAAAAGAATATTGCTATCAAACTTCATAAACTAATTGCTTTTGAGCTAATTTTGAGCTAATTAGTAATATTCTCTACTAATTTCTTTTAAGCTACTAAGCTCAAAAGAATATTGCTATCAAACTTTATGAAGTTTGATAGCAATATTCTTGTACTATGTAATGTTGATTCCATTTAATCCTTCAGTTACAGAACGTCTGCCACGTTCAAATTTCTGAGATATTATATGCACTGTATATATTATATTTTTAATGTGCATTTAACTATTTATCGAATTTTTCAGATTAACAGGATGATCAAGTGCTTGAAGATCACCTCTATTAAACATAAATTCATCCTACATCTCCAACTGTTCAAAAATGGAAGATGTTCAAACTTCAAAAGTTTTTCCCTAATAACTTTTGAACTAAAATCTTTGATATAATTTTATAAAATTTAGCAGAATATCCATGTTATTAAAATCGAATTTCAAGTAAACTTAATTTATCCTGTAATTCATCTATTTAAATATGGCTGACATTCAATCTTCTGAGATTTCCCTACAATAACTATAGAACTATTTAACAGATTTTTATGAAATTCTTCATATATAGTTTACCATTGAAGTTGATTTTGAAGATATTTTAATATTGTATTTTTTTATCATTCCAAAATAAAAAACATGATTGGAAAATAAACGATTAATTCTTTCTTGAAATGCTTGTTATTTCAAATCTAAAGAAGCAATTTTCCGAAGCAAGAAAAAAACCTTCCGGATAAAAAAAAAATTATGGGAATTCTTTTATTCCCATAATGTAAACAAAAGTCATTATCTGCAACAGATGATGTCGAATAGATTTATTAGACACATTTCTATTAAATCGGAGGCAATATCAATATAAAACAATTAAAACCTACGTGGTTATTTTATATGGATTTTCGAAAATTCAATTTAAATAGCACTTTCTATGATAAATTGATAATTAAGAATTATTATATGTGCATTAGAACGACTTTTATTATCGATAGTTGATCCGTAGTTTCAGGACCGGCGCTACGATTTTTGGTACCTTAAGATTTCTATCTCTAAATTAATAAAGTTATATATATATTTAAATAAAGTTTTTCAGTTTTCGATAGTAGTCTTAACATTACGAAAATATTATTTAATTATTAGATATAAAAAAGTTATCTGCATAAACATTGGGGTAAATTTTTTCCTAGCATTAAGGTTTTGATATTAAACAAAATAATAATAAATGAAAAGAAAATACAATATTGACAAAACCTGAAAATAAAAATGTCATCTTATATAATACAACATAATAATTTTCTTTCAAATATTTATTCTAATAGAAAACTTAATAAAATCAGGAATTGATTTTGGCATAAAAAATAAATCAATCATAATAAAAATATATCAATAACACTTTCTGTTGTTATTGATATATTTAGTCATAATCGCACATGGTTAATGTAATATGAAAAATATATATTAAATTATATATACAATAAGACCCCGCTTAATGCTGCTCCGTTTAACGCTGTTTCGATATAACGCGGTTTATTAGAACTTTATTTTTTTTATTGATTCACTTTTGCGCGGTTTTTCAAACTGTTATATTCACATAAATCCGAAATCGAATGAATTCGATTCGGATTTATTGCTTTGATACTCCTCTCTCACAGTGCGTTTGATATCAGTTTGATATACGAAAGTCTACTGCAGTCACAATTCATATTTATGAAGTTTAGCCACTATTACGGAAATTATGGATAAATTTATACAAAACGATCCAAATTTTGATAGAAGTCCAAAGGCAAGACGAGGTGTCATGGATGCGATAGCGTGCTATCGACAATTCCTTATTGAACTAAAGAGGAAAAGACAAACGACGTTAGATGACTTTTTAACGAAAAAATAAAAAGTGTCAAATGAGGAAGAACCTTTTTCATCGCAAACATAAATTATTTACTTGAATATTTTTGATTTTCATAGATGATTTTTGAACAAATCGATATTAGCAATAAAAAATGACTATAGTTAATGCAATACAACAATAATAATAATACATATTACAAAATAAAAAAAATGGTACGTATATTTTTTATTCACTGTTCTGTTTCACCTAACCCCATTATTTGTGTGTTAAGATGACCTCGTTTAACGCTTTTCATTTAGCACTTGGTTTCTTTGGAACGTATCTCCCGCGTTAAACAGGTCTTACTGTAACAATTTTCATTGTCTATCTTGTGCCATTATTTGTGTGTTAAGATGACCTCGTTTAACGCTTTTCATTTAGCACTTGGTTTCTTTAAAACGTATCTCCCGCGTTAAACAGGTCTTACTGTAACAATTTTCTTTGTCTATCTTGTACTTTAGTAGAAGTTACAATGTTTGGATGAATATTATTCAACGATATATAAATCTGGTCTAGAATACAAAATATGATATAAAATTATAGATGATAGACTATCGTAATTCTTCTTCAAAGTTCGTATTTCATTCCCCCATAAGAATAACCAATCAGAAAACTGAACACACCATTACAAGATACATAGAAGTCATCTACAAGTGCGAAAAAGGGAAAATTTTCTATAAATTGTTGGTTAATAGTTTTCTAAACAAACATCCATATCTTGAAAACATTACTTCTATGTTCTGAAGCATGCATTTCCTTATTTCTAGCAGTAGGCCTACTGAAAAGTATGAATAAAAAAGTCAGGTCTATAATTAAGAATAACTAGAAGTTATTCTACCAAATAAAAATCACCCTTATTTCTAGCAGTAGGCCTACTGAAAAGTATGAATAAAAAAGTCAGGTCTATAATTTGCCACTAGATGAAAATTAAAACGATGTTAGAACTAACTGGAAGTGTGTTTATAGGACTTATAATCGATAGGAATAATATTAATTATTTCGAATTTATTTAGTAGAATAACTAGAAGTTATTCTACCAAATAAAAATCACAACATTTGAATGTTTTGATACTTTTCAAAAATCATCTATAAAATTCAAGATAAAATTGCAATATTATCAGCAGAGGAGACGATGTCCATCTGCTTGGAAATATAAAACAGACATAATAAATATACTATTATAAAGAAGGAGATCAATTTTTAAATAAAACTGTATCATTATCGTTAAATTAAGAAAAGTTTTTTATTAATTTTTTCCCAAATTATAATTAGTTTTTCAATTTTATTAACAAAATTGGCATCCTATATTACGGCGCCCATAGGTGAGTACTTAAGTTCACCTAATTATAGAACCGGCTCTGTATAATTTTTTTTTTCGTATTAAATGCTTTCTATAATTTCTATTAATATCATCATTTAAGAACTAATTTAAATATATAAATTTTGGAAAAAATTTATTATAATAAGAATATGTATCAAAATATATCTGTTAAGCATACTATATCAATAAAATTTCGGTTATTCATCCCGTAAGATATAATTATGATAAAATAATATACAGTATAATGTACACTATTCAATATACAGTTTTATGATTATGATTGTGCAATGCTTTGTGCATACACAAAGAATTTCGCAATCATAATCATAAAAATTTATTTTCTCTTTCCTCCTTGTAAAAAATGAAGTATAATGAAATTATTATAAATAAATATATTTTACTTATAAAATCCCAAGCATGATTTTCCAGAGAAATTTTCTTATCTGATATTGTATTAATTTTCATGACATTTATTTTAAAGTAGATCTATCCATATTTTATTTTAATACTTAGCATCATTTTTGAAACATAATTATACAATATTGTAGAATGATCAATACAATATTGTATAATTATTAATATAATATCAATCCGAAGTCCGTAAAATCGAGGTTTTACTGTACGTACAGATGTTTGTATTTATTATACCATAGCGCTTTTCAGAATAAAAATGCATTACCTAAAACAATTGTGTACAGTATTTGGTACTGTACACAATTGTTTTAGGTAATGCATTTTTATTCTGAAAAGCGCTGTGGTATAATAAATACAAACATCTGTACGTACAGTAAAACCTCGATTTTACGGACTTCGGATTGATATTATATTAATAATTATACAATATTGTATTGATCATTCTACAATATTGTATAATTATGTTTCAAAAATGATGCTAAGTATTAAAATAAAATATGGATAGATCTACTTTAAAATAAATGTCATGAAAATTAATACAATATCAGATAAGAAAATTTCTCTGGAAAATCATGCTTGGGATTTTATAAGTAAAATATATTTATTTATAATAATTTCATTATACTTCATTTTTTACAAGGAGGAAAGAGAAAATAAATTTTTATGATTATGATTGCGAAATTCTTTGTGTATGCACAAAGCATTGCACAATCATAATCATAAAACTGTATATTGAATAGTGTACATTATACTGTATATTATTTTATCATAATTATATCTTACGGGATGAATAACCGAAATTTTATTGATATAGTATGCTTAACAGATATATTTTGATACATATTCTTATTATAATAAATTTTTAGTCTGATCAAAACATATATAATAGAAATAGGAATATTCTCAGAAGACAAATGAAAAAGAAGAATACAATGGCCGCAGAATGGTTTCTTGCTTTAGACAGGATTCTTTACGACCGAATTGATTGTGTTGGTGATAGTTACGCCAGTGGAAGAAAAGGACATATTCGACAAGGAGAAAGGGGATGCAATACAACAATAGTTTTAGAGGATTTTCAGGACATATTGCTGGCTTATAGCCAAGAAGAAATTGTAATAATGCCATTTTGTAAATCAGTCAGCTACTGATTACATCTCTAAATATTTTTAACTAATTTACTAAGATAACTTTGAAAGATACACAAAGGTTTATATAAAGAATTAATTCAAAAGCAGAATTATTATAAAAACTGTATAGTATAACAGAAAAAGGGCTACATACTAATAAATATCAGTAATAACAAAGTCTAATAACAAACAATACTTTTTTAAATCATGTATTATGTATTATACATTTATTAAATCATCTTTTTAAATCATATTGTATATAATTAAAATTTTATGTTTATTATTTTTTACAATGTGCTTTTTTATAATGAATTCATTGTATCAGCTATAAAAATTATCAAAAAACCTTACAAATTTATTCTTTAATTACTATATTTTAAATCTTTTATCTTCTCCACCAAACGACATTACAATAGAAATCATGTAAATTTTATTAATTTCGTTTAAAATATATAAAACAAACGAACTAATAAATAATATAAAAGTTACGTTTCCATTTTCTATTGTTTCTACAAAATAAAACTTCTAAATTTGTTTATTGACTTCCGCATCATGTGTTACATGACCTTTGCACTTCATCCTAGTGGTTTTAACAATAAACAAACAGAAATTACAGAATAAGTAATTTTATTAACCTTTAAAATGTTTTAAAAAATCTTCTAATACTGTGAAAGAAATTCGAGATGTTTTATTAAGTGGAAGGAAGTCTAAAAAAATATCTTTATTGCTGTATCATATTTAAATTCATTTTATGAATACAAATGTTTTAGCATCAGACAAAACAAGCTATTAGGATTAGCTTATGTTTCATTGCTAATTAGATTTGATATTCCTGAACGTTTGGTATGTGACAACAATTCTTTTATGCAGTAGTTTTCTCATTATACTGTATTATACTTTATTCCAATATTAATTACTTCCAATTATAGATTACATGTTGATTTTCTTATTAGCTTATTTAATGAATATTTTTGAGATTTATTTTTATCATTCAAAACTTGTGATAAAACAAAAAAAATAAAAAATAAAAAATGCAGTATAAACACATATCAAAATTTCTATATCTTTGTAAAAGTTTATCTTATCAACGATTTTTATTTTGCTAACGTAACTTTGATAAAATTAAAATCAAATCTACACATCAAATGAAGTGTGGTTAGATATAAGGAACATTTATATTAAAAATAATTGTTCTGTTTTTAGCATTTTATTATATTTTTTAATAAATCATCAGTATAGTTAATACTCGTTATTTTATTCAGTGTGATGATTGAAAAATTGTTACACTAATTTATTTTCTTTTTTAAAATTACATAATTCTGTTTGTAAAAGAATGAACAGAGTAATATAAAACATGGATAGAATATAAAATATAATGAATGGAATTCAAAAATATAATTTATCATCATATAAAATCAATTTTTTACACGATAATGAATGGTACACAATGACGAATGATATTTTTGAATTTGATTCTGAAATAACATAGTAATGAATTAAAACACTATTTTAAAAAATTTAATTCAATTTTTCTATTTGTTTATTTAATAAACTATTTTTAATGTAATAATGATAATATATTTAGTTGAGATCTTATTTATATATATTTTTTATTCTCATGGACATTTCATCATTTAAAATAGGTTGGCAATGGATTACAAAGACAATTACAAAATTTTAATTGAATAAAATTATATAAAGCAGATGTAAAAACATTAGCATGTAGCTGTAACTTCAAGGAGAATAGATTTAGAAATGTCTTTTACCAGATGAAATATGACTTTGTATAAGCTTGTAAATCATTTGTATAAATCAACACTAATTTTGAAAATAATAAAATTTATATTTGCGACTAAGATTGTTTAATATTGAATTATAAAAATATGGATTTTATGTATTGGAAAAAGTTTAAAAGCGTATTTCAATATTTTCTTATATTAATTCATTAATTGTTAATAGTTCTAAATATAGTACACTTGTATCTATTACAGTTACTTAACGTTGCAAAACTTAAAAGTTTCATGTTTAGACTGCGTGTGGGTAGAAATAAATGACTAAAAATTTGATATTAGATTTCGTTATCTCATATACATCCAAAAAAAAGAAAAAAAGAAAAAGATTTAAATCTTATTTTTAAAAATCTAAACCATATTTGAAACTTAATTATCATTTATTATATAAGAATTATATTTTTCTTTCTTTATGAAAAATTAATATCTCTGAAATTACAAGATAAAGTTATTAATTATCTCATTAGGCCCTATTAAAAAGAAAACATTGCTTTTACTTCTTTTTGTTTTAATTATCGATTTGTTATAACAATAATTCAATTTTAAATGCCAAGCTAGAAGAAAACTTAAATAGTTTATTCCTTAGAATGCCAAAATGGAAGAAATGCTAAAAATAAAATGCACTAATTTCACAATTTTCTATTTCAAAATCAACAAAAACAACCCAAATAATGAATAATCAGGATGTTTATATAACTGTCTTCAGTTTAATATTTTTATATATTATTATTATTATTATTATTATTAATTTAGATAAATTTTTAATAAAAATTAATAAAATAAAATTAATCGGAAAATAAACTTCTATCGAATTTATTTCGTAAAAAAACAAAATAAAAATCAATAAAACTGATTTTTTAAATGTAAAATTATATAGTTCATATTTCATTTTAATGACTAACGAAACTTTATTATAAAAATAAACCATAATTTTTTTTAAATCGAATAAAATTGTAATCTAGATTTTCTTTATAATTTTTTAATTCTCAAGATTATGAATTAATCCATTTTAATAGATAAATCCATTATGTTGAATGAATTATCGATCATTAATTAATAAGCTAATATATTAATATATTATAGCGTTGTGATCCTAATGAAAACCTTAATTGTATGAACTTTAAAAAAATCAAATTGGATTCCACATTTTATCATTATTATAATCTTCTGAATAAAATTAAATATTACTATTAACAACATCTGAGCTTTTATAATAAAAATTATTATATAAAAGGTATTGAGTAATATTTTCTAAATTTATCTAACTCTAAGATTAAAGTCTTCTTATTTGTGAAAAGGAAATGCTATATATGAATTTATATACTTGAAAACATGAATCATATGTTAAATAAGTGATTAATTATTTATGAGGAACTTAATTGACTTTAGATTTGATAGAGATCTTTCCATATAAGTTAAGAAGTTAGTTTAGAAATTGAAATTAGATCATTTAAATTTTAACTTATTTAGTAATTGGACTGTATGTATTATTATTATTATTTATGTGCCTATGGAATCTAGGGCTTTCTCACGTAAATAAAACATTTTCAATGATATTAATAGCATAATAGCATCAGCATTTGTGAAGTCTGAAATACCTGAATATAAGCCAGAAAAATTCTTTTGAAATATAAAATAAAAGAGATATTTTAAGAATATTTTAAAATTTATTTAAGTGTTTATTCCTTACCGATAAATTAAAATAATTTCCGTACTTTTTAGCTGATAATAATCGGAAAAACAATCCAAAATTTAAAAATTTGCAATGAAAAGTTAAAAATGAAAATACAGTATACATTTGGATAGAAAGTAAACAAATATCTGTATGAAATGTGTTTGGGTTACAAAACTCCATTAATTATGCTTTTAGACACCTGGCAGTGAAGTTAATTATATATGACGACGACTCCGCTTAAACCATGCAAATTAAAAAAAATATTAAATCGACTCTAATCAAGCTAAAACTTTTTAATATCCTATTAAAGTTTGTTATTTATATATGGCATTAATAATATTTATTTAATATATTTGACAATTACATGTGAGTTGACTATTGCACTTTAGGCTATAACAATAAAACAAGTGAAAAACTTGATGTTATTTTCTTTTTTCTATCACGGAACATCCGTTATTTAACACACACAGAATATTTTCTCACTGACTCAATGCCTTTTTTTCAATATTACAAAGTTCTCTTTGAATAACTTTTCGAAAAAAAAAAATTACTAGATATATCATACACAATTCTGCAATTTTACTTCCTAACTATTACGACAAAACTCACTTGTAAAGAAGAAAAAGTTAGAATTGTAAATGCATATAAATCATTCTTAAAATAAGTGTTGGCTTATATAAATGGGTCTTTCTTTAATGAAAGCTCATCAATTTTAACTAAAGCACTTCATGGGAAAAAAGTGTAAAAATTTACACTAATAAACTTTATCGCGAATAAATTATCTTGGATGAACTCGTGTTGATGTTATTATTTTAAATATTAGAGAATCATATAGTTTTAACTTTACAGAAAATACTAAATAGTGATTCTTGTTTAATAAAGCACATATTTTGAATAAATATACAGAATATAATATAAACAATCCACCCACAGCTTGTTGGTGTCCTCGCTTAACCACTAATTCCCTACAAGGACCAACAGTTCTAAATTTAGAAAGTCACTACTCTACATTCTGTATCCGCTTATCTTTATATTAATAGCGCTACAGCATTATTATTAAAGTTAAAAACTATTATATACACTAATGAATGGTTATACGTACCTGCTTACAATATTGAGAATTAACTTCCGATTACGGGATAAAGTAAAAGTCGAATGAATGTAATGATTAAAGAAACGTGTTTACCACGAGGGAGGGTGACGTCAAAAATGACGTGACGTACTTTAAATCACCTGTCATTGGGTATTTATAAAGTAGACTGTAATATTTTAAACCAATGACAGAAACGCATTTTATATTTGAATTACTGTATTCAAATTCATTTTCTCCGTAAAGTGTATTAATTTTTATGTTCCTCGAGGTTTGTAAAGATTAAAGTTTCGCAATTAGTTTTTCTTTGTGATCAGAAGCAATTTATCTATGAGTTTCAAATCAGCTTAAATAATGTTTAAATATCTCATAGTTATTTCCATCAATAATTGCATGCTTATTATTTATTTTAAGATGATTATTTAAACATTTATGTTGTATATTTGTGGTTATCAGATGTGAAGTTTTATCATTTTCTATATTTAAAATAACACATCATGATTATGTTAGAGAAAAAGAAAAAACTTATAAACTTTTATGTGGGAAAATTTTTTAAAGATAATTTTAAAATATTTCGTACCAGATGCGAATTACTTAAAAGTAAATCTGATTATATCTTTAGCAGTTCTCGAGTTTTAAGTTTCCAAGTTGAAAAACAATCGCTCTTGAATTTAAAGCAGATAAACAAAAATTGATAATAATTTCAAAATCAGAATCTAAAAATTTTAAAATAACACCCACTTGCTATTATACGAAAAAAATTGATTACTTAGATTACTCGCATCGATCCAAATGAGATGGACTGAAATCTTAAACTTTTCCTAATAAATGCAGATTCCAATGAAATAATTTAAATAAAGTTCTTTGTAAATTGAAATCAATTTTAAATCCAAGTTTTAATTAGAAATTATCGAATGGGCCAATAATAGGGTTTCTTTCCCGGGAAATTGTAAGATTTTCACACTTTTTGTATTCCCGGGAATTCCCGGGAACTACCGCGCAGATAGAAAAAATTATAAAATGCAATTAAATATGATCCCGAAGACTATACGAGTGTTATTTATCAAAGAATTTGATAATTGGCAATATGGAAAAGTATGTGGACATGGTTTACTAACAGAGTTGCACTCACATCTAATCATAGATTATATCGCATTATCTTTTTTTTTTTATTTTTGAATTTAAAAGTCTTTTAGATTTATTATGATAATAAATATGCTGAGTCTATGCATTTGGAGACAAATTATTAGTATAAAATCTCAATTTTTAATACTTGTTTAAATTTTATAAATTATTTTTAAAATTAAAGCAGTGTCTTACAAACTTAATTTTAAACAAAATTTAAAATGTTTTAAAAGTTTGTTTGGTGAAACAGATTGGATGAAGTGAACAAAGAAACACTGATTTCAGAACTTTTTCACTTTTTATTTGTTATTACTTCTAACTTGCTATGGAAATTCTTAGGGTTAGAAAATATTCTATATGCATATTTATCGTCTTCTTACTATGTCTATCGAAACTGCTAAACCTAATTCTAAATGTAATATTTCTGTCACTTTGGAAGGGCTTTTCCTCAGACTTTTCTATTAGGTAAGCCTCATCCTGTCAAATTGTTAGTCGAGATCTTCCAGATGATTTGCAAGGAGATATAATCTCTCTTTCATGATTACTGTTTAATAATTAACACTGTTCTGTTTGACACTTTGACGATACTTGCAATATCAGTAATACTTATTGCCTATGATAAATAATTAGTTTTCTAATATCCTTAGACATAGTTCGAGGCGTCATTTTCTTTAAATACTCTGCAGAAAGCAAAAGCGCAGACAATAACAGTAACGCTTATTACACACAGACGATCTTAAACTTATCACTTGATAATTCAAGTAATACTTATAATTATTCTGTACAAACTTATTACATTAATATTTATAAAGCCAGCCTAAGTATTAATACAACAAAGTATTTATAACTATCTGTCTAAATTGTATTTTTTTATCAGATTAATCCCATCCTTCTTTAATCTCCATCACCCCCATTTGCACAACTTGTCATAATATGGAAGCATCTGTCATTGCAGTGTAGATAACCAAATCCTGTTCCGACTAATGCATGATGAATCTCTGAATTGAAAGAAAGCTGAATTCCTTCCGTAAAAGTGAAAAACTTTTTGCAACCGATTGTACATTGTATTCCTTATGTGCTACATGGAATGGGCACATTATATACAACTGTAAATCTGTACTTCTATTGTACATATTTCGTTAAATTGTATGCATTTTGTGTACATTTTGTACAATTGTACACCTGTTACGAACATTTCATACAAGTGTACACTTGTTGCGTAAATTTTGTATAAGTGTATATTTATACATCTATTGAGCATATTTTGTACAATTGTACACCTTTTCTGTACATTTTGTGCAAATGTACACTTGTTGCATACATTCTGTACAACTGTACACCTTTTGTGTACACCTTGTACAATTGTACATCTATTGCGAAAATTTCATACAAGTGTACATTTGTATATCTATTGAGCATATTTTGTACAATTGTACACCTTTTAAAAAATGTTTTGTGCAAGTGTACACTTGTTGCATACATTTCGTACAAGTGTATATTTGTACGTCTATTGAGCATATTTTATGCTAAGTTTTATGCACTTTTTTATAAAATTTGAACAATTGTACACATTTTGTATATCTGTTTACTTATACATATTTTGTTAAATTATGCATACATTTTCATCAACTATATCTTATGTACAGTCCCATGCAAAGCAGGTTCTGTGTAGGGGAGAAAGTGGCTGACTCACTATCGAGTACTACGTCAGGCACTAACATCCGAAGACGCCGCTGAACGAAATGAACTGGACCATTGTCTCTGTTAATAGGGGAGATAGGTTTAGAGTGAATGGGAAGAGATATCACCATTTAATTGACACAACTAATCAGAGATTTGCTATTTTCTCTGCTGCTGTATTTAATAGTCAAATAACTTACTTTGCAAAAATTACTTGTAATCAACAATGAAATATAAATATACAGTTTATTCATTAAGATGACATTTTAATACAACGATTTATAGATTATGCTGTTTGCATATTCTATAAATCGTTCTCTCACTAACTTGAAATATTTTCGATAGCTCGCTGACTGTCATTCCTGTTTGCCTATTTTGAATTATTAATTGTTTGGTGGATAACGGTATATGGAGTGGCATTTCGAAATTTTGTTGATTTTTCTTTCTATATGTTTCTTCCAATTCGCTTCGATAATCGTAATTCGTGAACCATATACCACATCTTTTCGAAGAAGCAGACGATAATTTATATCGAGCATGCGCAAACGTATGCTCGATAGAAATTATCGTCTGCTTCTTCGACTTGTTTAAAAGAAATGATACCAATTTCCATAAGGCACTTTTACCTGGTGAACTTTTAAGTTTAAGATAAGATTGAACAACTTATTATAGAGCCAATAACTTATTATATGGTATTCTTTCCATAAGTTTACAGTAACTGTTTTATTATTGCTTAATATTTGTGGTCACTTGTCATGTTTTTCGGTATCTAGTTATGTTTTTATTAATATTGTGTAAAAATAAATTAAATAATAAACACTGACTTCCTTTCCAAATAATCGTAATACTTTTCGAAGTTTAAAATTTTCAGTTCTCCCACACTACCTTCCCTCCCCTATAGCTATGGAAACTGTGGAATGATGCCTACCAATTTACAGCAGCATCGCTCTGCTCTTGACGTGATTATTGCCGGTACTTTTGCGTATTGTTGGATAGGCGAACCTTTTCCTGTAACCTGACAAACTTTTTGCACGGGACTGTACAAGTACTTTTTAATAACATAAAATTAGAAATATAATATAATGAAGAGGGCACTACCGTTGTTGAAATTTCCACTAAATCTGCTAAGTGAAACATCTGTATAAATATAATCTGTGCTTGGGAGCACTTGCCTGCCAACTTCGCCACTTCTGACCGTGAGTTGAATGGGCGGTGTATGTCAAGGTAGTCATTGGTTATGACGACGTGGTTGTGTGTGTTGTTACGATTTCTACAAATGCATTGCAAGCGTTTTCTCAATAAAACAAGCACAATGATTACGACAATTAGAAATAAACTACATGTTCCAGAGGTTATTTCTTTCATATAATTTCGCGATGCACTCTGATCCTCTTTTAAAAGTGATTGTTGAAGTTTATTAATGATCTTTAATGTACTTTCTGTGATATCTAATGATATATGTTGGATAGCCGAACCTTTTCCTGTAACCTGATAAACTTTTTGCACGGGACTGTACATTTTCTACAACTGTGTATCCATACATGTATTGTAAATCTTTTGCTAAATTGTAAGAATTTTGTATAACTATATACTTGTTGTGCACATTTTCTTCAATTATACACATTTTATAAATATATTCAACATATTGTACAGATAAAATATACAGTTGTACAGTCCATCTTATTATATAATTTAGAATGCATTTATTTTATTTGTGTAAATAATCAAATAATAAATAAGATAAAAGATAATTATTTGAAATATCAAATAAGCAGTGCCGGTGCTGACATATGAGGTTTCTGCCTTTGTGCAGAAACTGATTTCGTGTCCCTGCAATAGATTATTTAGTTTTTGAAACTACATTATTATTTTACAATACAATTTTTGATTAAATATATATATGCTAGTGTCACTTTTGTAATTTTGGAAATCAAAAATTTGTTTCTATAACTTATTGTAAAATATTAATTACTTTTAAAAAATTAATAAATTTTTTTCCTTGTGAATTTTTTAATAATTTTTTGGCACCCCCTGTAGTTAAGTGCCTTTGTACAGTGCACAACCTGAACACCCACTTCCGCTGGCCCTGCAAATAAGATTTGATATTTCAAATAATAATAATTAATTATTTGTTATTTGAAATTATATAAAATAACAAATAATTAAAAAAAATTATTTGATGATTCAAATAATCAATTAAATAATTATTTGAAAATAATTGAAAAGTGTGATCCCAAAACATGTTCAGTCCATTTTGATCATTTTTTTTTATTTCATGAAATAAAAAAATGATCAAAATGGACTGAATGCATTTTGGAATCACACACTTCAATTGCTGATTACAATTCTTCATGAAGCTTTCAATTGTTGGAACTTGTTTCTTTTCAGCATATAACTTATTAATTATCCTTCTTAATAATGCTTATCAAATTCAATTCTACAAAATAGACTGAATGCATTTTTGGATCACACCCTTCAATTGCCAATCAAATAAGATAAAAAATTATTTGAAAAAGTATTTGAATAAAAATTTATGGTATTTAAATAATGCCCAGGTCTTTATAACAGCAATGGTTAATACTGTTGTAACAAATATTGTAGTTAACATTACTATTTTCTAGTATGACAATAGTTAACATCAAGCTGTATAATGTTATCTTAGATAAGTTTGAGTACTCTTGCATTTGATATATGAATAAAAGAAATATAAATATCAAAAAATGATTTTTATAGTTAGGCTAAGGGTCCATGAAAATTAAAAGATTAATTTCAATGGAAATTATTACATAATTTTGTAATATTAGTTTTCTATATTTGGATGATTTTTCTAGAATCACTTAATACTGTTAAGTTAACAACTAATGTACATATTAAATATAAAGTTAAAATTTTCTATTGTTATTTTTCAATTAAAGGAAAAATTCATAAAAATTAAAACTTAAAAAATTTGAATGCTTATAAATAAACAATACTCTAATGCTCTAAATGTGTCAATGTATAAAAAATTTTTTTTATATTACTTTGATTAATATAGATGCATTATTTTGTTTTTCAATTGACATTTAGGCAAAAACAGAATCGGAAGAAATAGAAAAATATTCTAAAAAAAACTCATTGTATGATCTACAAAATTCTAAATTATTATGGGAAGCTGAACTGAAACCTGATTATGCAGCAGATGTAAATATTTTTATTTTTTAAATATTAAATTATGTATTAAATATT